>JACXGK010004959.1:0-20622 GCA_016801125.1 Novumbra hubbsi
CTTTTCTCCGTTTGGATAACGACATTTTGGCTAATGAGGGTGTAGCGGAGAGGTAGAGACCAAGGTATTAACAACGTCGTAACAAGCAGCAGATGGCGCTGTTTTCAGTCTGTCTCAGTGATGCGGCTTGTCTTCTACTCTGATGGAAAGAGTGCGCCCCTTAGCGGATAATCCATGAATTGCAGCGAATTAAAAATATGAATTCCATGTCTTTTATGCATTTTTTCCACTTTCAAATTATCCTGCGGGCCTGATCGAACCTCCTTGGGGGCCGGTTCCGGCCCGCGGGCCGTATGTTTGACACCCCTGGCCTAGAGGCTGGGACCAGTCTGAGCGCCAGCGATAGGGTGTGTAAGTCTAAACCACACACGCCCTCGTCTTGGACAGGCCAACCCGGTGGTCGGAACTATCTCTGTCTAAGACTATGAAAGAAGAACAACAGGAAGCCCCCAATTAGTTCTCTGTTCTATCCCTGCGTGGAAATGACAGTGAACCCGTACATGCGAAAATTACATTTACTACCAAAATCACTATTAAATTAAAGAAGTTATTAATAAAACGGGATTGTTGCCAATATTTCCTAGTCAGACCTTTTCTGTCTCAAATACCCGATTTGAACTTTGCAACCCTAACATAGCGCTGTATATTTCTTGGATTGTTATATAGTAATCACCCAGGGACAACTAACATTTGTTGGGTTGAATTCCTTTTCACTTAAGTTAATTCAACAAGTAAAATAAAAATGACTTTCCAATTCTAATTTTCCTCATCGTCTAATAAATAAATGGTATTTTGAATGTGAATTTCCATTTATTCCTGAATTGACTGAAAAGAAATAGACCCCAATATGTTCATGTATAAAAGTAAGTGTCTGTGTGGTCTTCTCCTTATTCATCCTGGTTTGCTACTCTCTTCCTCCCCCTGCTGCCAGATGCCTGAACTGATGACTCAGTGGGCTTGTTCTTTTGTTACTGCTGCTTCTAAGAGAGTGCTGCTGGGGTCCTTGACCACCAGTTTTGACCTCTAGTGGTCAAAACAGGATGGACTCCCAGAGGACTTTAGCCTTGCACTGGTCCGCAGTTCCAGCACTATGAGATGCCTTAACTTGGACCTGTTGGCCACTGTAACTATGGAGGGTAGGGATTTCCATCTGACCTGAAAAGGGGACAGAAGGTGTAGTCTACTAGAATGTACATTACCTGAGTGTAAATCCTGATATACTCAATTTCTATGTGAACAATTAACAGTCAGCTAAATCAAACATACAGTTCAGAATTCCAAGGATCAGATATTTGATCTGTATGGTGATGGTTAGGGAATAACATAATACAGAAAGTATGTGGCTACCAAGGCCTATGTTAGATGGACCGACAACCAGAGATATTGTAGTGCATCTTAAGTCAGTATCACTGATCATCTTTGAATCTGTTCAACAAGGGTATGTGTCCTACATTAACGGTAGATTAGCTGTATTTAGCACGTGTTTTCTTGTCACCTGCTTACATTTACTGGGTGTACTTTGGTTTAACATAAAACATAGTAGACTAATTGATACATATTCATTTTTTTAATGTTTGTTTTAAAAAAGACTAAAATGGAGAAACTACATATTCCAAAAACTGCTGCTTGTTCTCGGAACACATCGTTCCGAGACCGTTAAATATTTTAAGTTCCACAACATTCTTTGGTGAGAGAGCTATGTAGTGACCATATGTCTTCATCTCACCCTGTTTGTAGGCTACTTGTAGGCACATGCCCACGCATCCTCTGGAGATCCAACCGCGAATTGGTGCGCAGTGGCGGGTCTCATGGGCAACATAATTACGACCTCAGATTCAGGCAAAATGACAAAATGACTACCTGTGCATTTAGTGCCTTTATCGCATCTTATCATCCTTTAATTATCGGACGAACAATTATGTCGGAACATCAACTCCAAACAGATTATCCTAACTAAAGTATTTCTAAGTTGGGTGAGCTATGCCTAGATGTTTTTGTTTGTGTATTTCTAATAGTCCAAAATCTGATGGCAAATATTCAATTAACATGTGATGTTAACCTGATGATACTAAAAAGGTTTGTGGGGATTATTAGATGAGTCATCTGTCATAGAATGAGGCAAAGATAATAAATGGGGCTAAATATCTTACAAAACATGTATTTTTTTCTCCAAATGTTTTCGCATCGTAAGTCCCAGTATTACCCTTCACAACTGACGCGTTTGTGTCTAAAGATGAGTAAGACGTTGTATTATCCTGCGCTTTACTTACATAGTGTCTTTTGGTTAAAGATGGGTAATCTTATTCAAATATCCTTGCTTTAGCCTTGCCTGAATACTAAATATGTTTATCTGCTCGAAAAACATTGAAGTCATTATCTTTTTACCCAGAACTCACGACTACTGATCCAAAAATGGACGTTATACACGCCAACTGGGAGGAAGTACACTATAAATCTGAGGTAAGATTGAAGCCAGGTTAAACCAGTCATTAAATGTTACGTGTTATGTTATGGAATTAATGGATGACCCTTCATTGCAGAGAAATATTGACACTTCGAAACGGACAGGAGGTTCCTGTGTGCCTCACCATGAAACACTTCACTGATTGGTTTGTGACAAAGTGGAACTTTATGGAAGAGTGAGTCACGCTTGAAGTGTGACCCGCAACTAAGCAATCTTTTCAATTGAAAAATATATAGATAAGTCAGACAGGAGTTTTCATGTACATGTGAAGGTATCAGGGAGTGATCACAGAGAGTACAGAGTGGAGGGAACTCGTATTGTCTGAGTTGGTGAGAACACAAGCGTAGGCAGTGTTACAGGACAGTGGTTCCCATCTCCAGAACTGAGGACTCAGAGTATTAATGGTTTTCATTCTAGCCCTGTAAGGAGGGAGACAGAGTGACTACAATGGATGACGAGTTAGAAATGAAAGCCAGCAATGCAATTGGGCCTCAGACTTACAGTTGAAAACAACTGCTATAGGATGAATGCACTAGGATTGACCCACCTATTTTAAGCGAAACCTATTAATTTGTTTTCATTTTTGAAAAATGTATTCAAACACCTATGAGTTTGCTGGTGAATCCAGAGACCTAACTAAGAGGATTATTTTATGCACAGATCTGGAAGTAAAAGAGGCTTGAGCAAAACAACCATATGAAGCAGGAGCTCAGCAGAGAGCTGGACACAGAGCACTGTCTCTCTTTGCGATTTGGCAGAAAAGTACTATTATTATATTATATATTATAGTATTCCTGCTATTATCTAATTCCGTAATACCTAAAAGGACCTTGATTTCACATTGGTTCTTTTTGCTCTTCTATGAAGGTGACAAGATGGGTTTAAAATGATGCTGGAGAAGGTCCGCCTAGCTGCGGTTCTGGATGTAGAGTTGATCTTGGCCTCCTTCCCCAGTCAGCTGCCTTACATGTCATATGAGGTGTGTAGAGCGTTCACTGATATGGCTGCAGCACTGAGTCAGGGATTATACACTCCACCTTGACTTACATCCTCCTGGACCCCGAGGCAAAAGATGGGTTGGTTGGACACCAGACAACAGCCATCAGGGAAGTGGCCCAGCATGTGGAGGGGAAGGCTGCCACAATCTTTTAACAAGGCCACTGTCCATTCTAGGCACCATGTCCTTCACTGTAGCTGTAAACATAGTGTACACTGTCTCAAACCTGCTGGAAGAGGGAGTGAAAACGTTCGACCTTCTTGGGTTTGACAGCTCTGTGTTGGAGTCAAAGGCTACTGTTCTTGATGCCCTGGTCGACATAAAAGCCAATATCCAAATGGCCAACCTTCCAATGATCCCAAAGCGGCTTGTGGTGCTGGCTTTTACAATTAGCTTGATCCTTTCCAAGGTCCAGTGTTCAAGCCAAGTAATGCATGTTTCTGCCAGAAATGTGGTGAAATGTCTTGCCGTGGGTCAGCGTGACGGAGCATCAGGAATTTGTAAATGTCTTAGTCCCGTATTCAAATGTCTCCACTGTCATTGCTGACATAGGCAGACAGTTTGCTGCTCTGCAGAAAAGAGTAGGTGATATTCCAAACCTAGACAGGCACTTGGAATATCTGGTAGCAGTGAACATTGCCACGCGTGTTCCAGATGAGTACCTGTCCAATTGCGAGGAGGTCCAGTTGACCCTTGAATGTGATGGCAACATTTCTGGAAGGTTGAGGAGCTTTAGCCTGCTGATATGGAAGAGCAGCTCTTGGAGATCATGGATGTTAAAGTACCAGAGGTAGGTGACTTTCAGGGTTTTCTTTTTTTTAAATGGTCAAGTTGTCTGTCATAGTTTGTGATATTTCAACAATTGAGATTTGCAGAAGGATTGTACAGAGAATTCTTCAGAGAAACTGTCTCTGTTTGATGTTTCCTACCCCAACGATAATGATGTCATTAACATAGAGGTTCTCCTGCAAGAGGTGAAGCATTAGGACGCTAGGTTTTATTTAATATCACCATTTTCTTTTGCAATTTATCAAATGAATAATAATTACTTCTGAATGTCGGTGGGATGCTTTGTGAAAACAAAACGGATAGTGTTGTTGACCTAATCTGTTTTTACAATGCTCTCTGTGTGATTTCAGAACCCCCCAGCTCAGTCCAGGCCAATGCCCTAGAGAACCTGTTGAAAATAGAGGAACGTTTTGCAAGACTGTTTCCAGTGATGATCTGGACTCTTGCTGCCTAACAATGCTATCTGGCTTAGGCTGATTGCGGAATCTGTGCTTTTGTTGCATGATGGACCCTAAACCAGCCTCTTGGGAGGATGTACACTATAAGTCTGAGGTAAGATCGTAGCCAGGTTAAACCAGTCATTGAATGTTATCCATGTGATTGGCATGTTGACTGGTTATGGAACTAAGGGATGACCCTTCATTGCAGTGAAATATCATGAGACAATTCATGATTCTTTACAAGAAGACAGTTTTTATAGAGCAATAGGAATGTTGGGGTAATAAAGCTAGATAAGAGGATCTGGTCTTTGTTATGATTACCTACAGTGGAGGAAAGAAAATTTGGTCCCATGCTGATTGTGTACGTTTGCCCACTGACAAAGAAATTATCAGTCTATAATTTTAGTGGTAGGTTTATTTGAACAGTGAGAGACAAAATAACAACAAAACAATCCATTTCAAACGCACAAACGCATTTCAAATTGCTATAAATTGATTTGCATTTTATTCAGTGAAATCTTATTTGACCCCTTTGCAAAACCACTCCTTTGTTGCCTTGGCTGTGTGTTTTGGGTCATTGTCATGCTGGATTACCCAATACAAAATCAGCAGGGGATCAAATTGTTTTTTTCCTCCACTGTATCTGTATGCAAAATCCTGTGGCCCTTGACCATCTGGCCATTCTATTGTGACACTTCTCCCACTCTGGGAGGAAGTTGGGAGCTATTAGGGCACCTGAATAACACAGGATAAAGAGAAGGGAACATTGTTTTGACCTATGACCTCCTTTTCACTCTTTAGCTGTTTTACAATGACCTAATTGCAGGGCAAAAGGCATTACAAGGTATACTCTACTTCATTTCAGGTAGAATTACTGGACAGTTGCTTCTGAATAATTGTCCTATTATGCTCCTACTTCTGCTGCTGCTGCTTCTGGGGGAGAATGCTGCTGGGGTCCTTGACCACCACTTGTGGTTGGGCTGTTTCAGTTGCTGAATCAAGGCTAGCCCTCATTTGCTTCCAGGAAAGTTGGGAGGACACCTGACTGGGTTTGGTCCTGGGCTCCACATGCTCCACAGCCTTCTTGGATGGCAAAGCGGGAAGGATCAGCTGAGAACACAAGTCTTTTGAGATGAGCCTGAAAAAACCAACCCTTCTCCGGACCATTCTGGTTGCCAAAGGGTTTTTGGGGTCAGCACACGGGATGGACTTCCAGAAGTCGCTGGCCTGACACCACTCAGCAGTTCCAGCATCGCAAGACACTAACTTGGACCTATATGTCTCTGTAACTATGGAGAGTATGGATCTTGGCATCCTGCAGTTACAGTAAAAATAAGTTGTACCTAAAATTGTATAACTGAAAGCGTGCAAAGATATGTAGGTTTGTTTGGTTATAAAAAAAATATGAACATATTTATATTCTTTCAAAAAAATTCTAGAGATAAAGGTGTTAGAAAAAACAATGAAATTGTAACCATGATAACATTTATTTAACAATTGAATGCAATGCTTGTTTTAAATCACCCCAAAATGTGATTAGGATCCAGGCTTTGGCTTGGCCTTTCCAGAACTCCATTTCTTTCTCAAGAAACTTTGTAGACAATGAAATGTCAGGTAAAAACCCTGATGGCTGAAATATCACATCTGCTCAAGCTGTATTTCTTAACGGCATTGCTCATAGCTTGTATGTCCAACGTCTTGACTAACATGTTTGCCTTTGTAAAACAATAATATTGTAAAAGTGCTACTAAGCAACTCACGTTTGGATTTTGGATAAATGATGAAATTGAGTGAAATTCTAAAACAAAACGGTATACTAGGAACTTTGTGGATCATGGCGTTCGTTTCGTATAGGTCTGCAAATCATCGATATCTCATTTTGGAAAATGTGCTTTTTATTATAATTCACATAGAAAATGACATCTTATTAACGTTTCTATATTTCGTCAAATTATGACTATTCTTCTTGTTTTTACAAATGAAAGACTTTTAGATTTTTTAAATAACATTAGATGGCATTAAATAACCTTGCTTTACACATTTTTTTTATAAAAAAAAAACAATTGGTCAACATTTTCAATGCAAGTTACTCTTATAAACCATAAAACATTAACTAAACGGCAGGCAGGGGGAGGAGCCGTGATTACTGATGGGGCACATCTAGACATGAGCCTTGGCATTAAGTAGCAGGGCCTCTTCACTAACTGAAGAGACCTCATGCAGAGGTCTCCTACATGAATGGAGGCCCAGCTTTAAAAGGCCTCTGGCAGGAGACAATAACCACTTCTTTCCCTGTCAAGACAAACACCATCAAGCTGCCAAGTCACCTACCAAAGCAACGGCGAAGGTAAGGTGACCTGAGAAGAGACCATCCGCCACGCTAGACAGAAAATCGCCCAGTGGAGCGCACGGACTCTCACCATGACCGGTAAGATCCTTATCCTGAGGGCAATCGTTCTCCCCATTCTCCTCTACATGGGCAGGGTGTTTCCCCCAGACAGGGTGACGAGCAAGATGATGTTCACCTTTGTCTGGGGGAGCCCCATGGAACGCCTGAAGAAGACCACCTTATGTAAAACGGGAGAATGGGGGGAAGGGGGTCCCAGACATCCTTAGGGCACAGGGTCTCTCCAACCTGATCAACAACATCCATAAACCCAACCCCACCGCCCCCAACCCAGGACGCCGGACACCAGCACCACCACCATGACAGAGCACGAGCACTAGGTTCCAGCACCAAGCCCGGGTCACAGGGGTACAACGACACCTGTACCCGAGCACAAGGACCCGGAGAGGATAGCGCACCTCACTAAATGGGAAGTACACTGCACCGTCCCTCCACATGCCTCTTATAGACACTCACCCATCTTTTGTCCCCTGCCTTCTTCTGCACTCCCCGCTATCCTCTCCTCTAGGGTACCGGTCCCGGGCTATCAACCCAAAAGCCACGCCTTCCACTCTGGACATATGGAGACTTAAACACAAGTTGCACTTTACATGTAAACCAGTTTTTATTCTGTCTGTACAAATGTTGGTGAATTATGGTGGTTTTAACAGTTAAATGTACATATTGTTAAAATAATTTTTGTAAAACCAAATAAACCAACTTTAAAAAGGCCTCTGGCACCAATCACAGACGTGCCACATTAGTAATCACGGCTCCTCTCCTGACTGCCATCCTGCAACAGAAATAGACACAGGAACAGCAGAGCGTAATTTACAAACAAAGATATGGCAAAAGTAAAGTGTCCATCATACTGTTTGGCACATTTATACAGTGCAAACATGCCATCAACTTTACTAGTTCCACTTTTGAACTTAACAACAATCTGCACTTAGCAATCTTGTCTTAACAATCCCATCAAAACATCTGTAAGATGTTTAAAAATAAATATAATAACATGCTTGTCTTCCTCCCACAAAAGTGACGGAAGTGCAAATATAGTGTCCATGCAGAGATTACTCCACTGCCAAAAGGTCATTTTTAAGACTCAACACTTTGGGCCTTAATCTCCCATCTTCCAGACCCATCAAGACTTTCTGGGTAAAGTCAAATGTGTGGGCTAACTATTTTGGATAACTACGATGCAGGGCATACAAAAGTGGAAAAAGCATGACAAATGAATCAACCAGTGTGGAATACCTATGCTACCCGCAAGCACAACCACAATCTTCTCTGGGCAAAAGAACCGTGGCATCTGTTGAGTTGTTGTTGATTGAGAGGAGCCCAACTGGTATATCGTTGATGTGTGGTTCATCAGACTGCGCAACCTGAAGACAAGAACAGAACTGTTACTCATTTACAATGGCTGACTGCTAAACAATGCATCTGTGGCATATCAGGAAAGTCAGAGATTCAATCAAAATCTATACATGTACACTAACTGACCAAAATGATTAATTGTATTTTAGAATAAACTGTTACTGAAATTCTAAACATGCTCACTTACATCCCATGTCTTCAGAAACCTGGAGTCATCTTCAAGCACATAGGCAGGGAGAGCCCTGAACAAGCTCAAAAGACAAAAGGCATGTTGGTCCAACACAGCATAGACATGGTTCTTCAGGTTCATGTTAGTAATTCTGTGACTGCACAGATCTGCAGGCATAAAAAAGTGTTTAAGACAGAGAGTGTGTATAATGTATGTGTGGACCTGTAGTAAAAATACATTAAAAAAACATTGCAAAACAAAACAGTTTAAACTATGACTGTCAAATTTACTGGGTTCTCACCGAGAGCCAAAAAAATTAACAACGTGAAGTAAGCAAACGTTTGCACCAGTGACTCTATTTTAAGGGCTGGCCATCGTTCCATGATCTCCAAAAGTTAGGTCATCACTGATTAACAACAACCTTCCATTTTGAGTTAAAAAATTACATTTTAGATTAGATACAATTTTAAGGTCAGGCTACCAGAAAACCGGTTTAATGTAGGCATGTGCACTACTGACTCAAGACAAACTTTAAGTTGAAAAAAAAACTACGCTAAATACACTTGCTTAACTATTCATTTTTCTGCATTAAATGTATTTAGTGACGTGAAATATGGTGCTAAATAAACATAACTCACCAGATTAGCGCACCTAAAGAAAAAAATCTTTATAACGGCTGTGGCTGTCAAAGCGGCCAAAGTTATCTCAGATTTAAAAAGAATGTCAGCATGACAGAGCGACTCTTCTTCTAGAAGAAATCTCAAATCAACTTCAAGAGAGGACAAATATGCTATTGCTGTTGCTTGGACAAATAACAACGTTTCACTGACTGAAAACTTTTCTACATAATATTACCTGAAGCGAAAAGAAAAAACATGGCGGAATTAAACTTAATGAAGATGGAGCACGTACGCGTTTGACGTCATACGGGACAATTAAATAAATTTGTTGAGTACTGTAAACCTAACATTTAAAATCCGTTTACATGACACAGAACATTTGAGGCGAATTTACATTTAATTTTCTTTGAGTGATTAAAACCCATATATTTTATCAAACTTAAACTTACAGTGCAGTTAGATCCCCCTATCATTAGCATCTAAACTCACAAGGAACCATTACACCAGTTGGTATTGACATTTTAATAGTTTTAAAAATACGCTGAGCTGAAGTTAGAAAACTACGTCTAACATCAGTAATTGCAGTAAAATACTGCTGCATACTAGAGTAGGCCTACACTATAACCACCTTTGAACTACATTTATTTTTACATGCAATATAGTAGCGCTAGAAGATGGGATTTCATCCTAGGTTATTATGTTGGTACATGCACCGTAATTTAGATATTTTCTGTAAGGCATGATGTAGGCTACTGAATAAATGTTATAGTCATTAATAACCAAATATTGATAAGTCATTTGTAAATAAAACATTCAGTTAACAAATCTACATCAAAGCCACAACCTTCGCAGATGTTTCTCAATATCAAACCGTATATAATCATACTGCCAATAATATTTATGTATGAGAATACAATTGGAACAATTTGTGATCAATGATCAATCATGCATGTGATGAAGACAGCGCGAGGCAATCTGTTTTGTGGATGGTCTAATTACAATATGTAAACAATTGTTTGTTGCATAACAATTTTGAAGATTAAAATGTATTTAGGTGTGTGTTTAAATGTTTTTACTGTAAAATACATCGATTAGTATTCAATAATCACCCATTTTTGACAAAAAATATGCATTTATTGATTTAAAATGTGTTTTAAACTAAGAACAATTGACCTGAATTAAATGATATAGTTCTCTTATATTTGGAGTATATTTGTTGTATTGGTTATTTGTAGGAAATTAGAAAGGAGGGAGGAAAGGAAAGAATGAGGGGAAAGAAAGATGGTTATAAATGAAAAAAGAAAGACAGATAGTGGCAGCACACCACCTGACATAATGTTAAATGTAGTGGGGATGGTGAAGTTGGAGAACAAACCAATCAGCAAGGATTGTGACATCAATTACCATACTCTGACTTGGTATTATCAAAAGGTTACCAGAGAAGAAGTTGAAAGTCAGAGACAGCCATGCTGTTTAAACACTGCCTCTGTTTTGTTAAGAATTTCAGCAAGTTATCTGCAGCATTACATTACAATTCCAACAATGATCGTGTTAAAGTGGTTGTGCCAATTTGAATGATGTGTGCTCGGTCAGCATTATTGTTTCGATTGAAAGGCATGATTTGACTCTAGCCATGATCGTTTTTATTCTGAAGTTGAATTTGGCTTTGAAATTTCAAGGAATACCAATATTCACAATTAATTAGTTGTGTTATTATGTGTTGATAATCCATTGTGTCAGAAGTGCACACTCTCTATTTAAAGGTCTACAACTCCGTTATGAAATACGATTTGAAGATGCAATGAATAAAAAATGTGCCCCAGACTTCCTTCTTTATTTTGGTATGACATTTATAACATTGTGATGTATTGTTCCCTGTAAATAATAAACAGTGTGAAACGTGTGACAACATACCCGCTCTTCCCTACCTATCTGTACATGTTGTAAAAAAAAATGTTCGCATTCATTGCGAAATAATTGAATTAAAATACCGCTGATGGGGTTGGGCTGAATATATTCATTATAAGGAAACCCTGCAAACTTTACATGCAAAGCTAGTTTTCATCATGTGAAGTATACTTTGTTCTCTCTTTGTTAATAATCATTCCAAGCATAATTCAATTAACTGTTACGTAGGTGTCATAAAATTAGCATTGACTCACTAGTCAGCATAACACAATCATGATTACGTTGTTCATACCTTTTTGACTGATTCCATATTCGAAAAGTATTCCTAATTTGCAGCAAGTCATTTAAAAAATAAAGTTGCTATATTAATTTACATTTTGGTCTGCACTCTTGGAATGCAGAGGTTCATATGTCCGAATATCTGAATGGAGTGTGACTCAAGTGTGATAAACCATCACTCTCGACAAGTCTAAACTGTTGTCTAAATTAATCACCCCACACCTGCAAATGATTAGCATTCTGACTCTATTGCATGGAAACCGGTTAACAACAATCCTAACTGTAGGCTACAAATATGCGGCTGGTCCTACACCTTACCAATTAAACTTCAGGGAAATCACTCTGTCCGGTAAGGAGGCATAAGCAATTGTGAAATAAGGTAACCTGTTTTGATGGACTGGAGTGATTTTTTTGGAAGTGGTTGCCACAGACAATTCTCTCCATATCCTTCCGGACTGATTCTAGTTTTGCATTTTGCTAGTGTTCCTGTCACTACTGGTAGCATTAGGCTGTACCTCCAGCCCGTGCAGGTTGCATGGGTAGTCCAGGTCATCCAGGATGGCACATCCATACCTAACTTCTCAAGAATGTTTGTTGGTTCTCCCAATAAATCCTCAAGAGCATGGAGGAAATAACAAAAGATATCAGGCCACTGGCTGTTACACAAGGAGAGCTGGACAGGGCATCAACCCAGCAGCAGGACCGGTATCTGATTCTTTTTGTGAGAAGAACCAAGAGGAGCACAGCCAGAGTCTGGGAGGAGATCCCACAGGACACCATTCGCTGTCTCAGGAGAATGCACAGACAATGGCCCAGGCTAGCCTGTGAATTAAAATTGCAATATAAAACCATTAGGCAATGCAAGTATTACATTAAGCTTGCAGGTGGCTGATCTACAACCTGAATTAATTAATCCAATGAGACATGGCAGCCAAGCCCAAAGCCCATCCTACAAATCCTGGACCCAAATACAAATTAAAAAACACTAGTTAAACGCCCGTCTAGAGGGGTTTCCAACTTATTCCTGGTTCTCGAAAGAAAAGCCAATGGTTTTGGCTAATTTACTCTGACAATCTTTAAATTTCCCCATGTTGGTTGACAAAAGGGGCACTTGGCATGTATGGCACCTCATATTTACATTGTCTTTCAAACGTTTGGAGTCACTTACAAAATGTCATTGTTTTCGAACGAAAATCACCTTCTTCGTCCTTTAAAATAACATACAATGTATTAGAAATACAGTGTCGATATTGTTATGGTTGTAATTGACTGCTGTAGCTGTAAATGGCAGATTGTGATTACATTTCTACAACCTTGTTTCCAAAAAAGTTGGGACGCTGTGTGAAATGCAAATAAAAACAGAAAATGTTTTATTTTAGAAATCATTTTTCTGTTTTTGGTATCCTAGTGTTTTTCTCCTTGCACACATCTTTAGACCTAAAAATCGTAACAATTATTGAGCAAAGATCAATTGTTCCTGTGAATAAAGGCTAAATGCGGCCATCTGCTCTGCATACGGTCTAATTAGAATGTAATGCGTTGTCTGGAACTGTCGGTCTATATAACGCTGTCCCTAGAAGTTCGTTGAAGGTAGGCCTGTGTGTAAAAAGAGCAGACGCTCTGTGCAATCCATCAACAATCCAGTAACAAAAAAAAACCCGCGTTACGGACGAAGCAACAAAGTGAATCTACGAAACGCATCGTATCGATCAAAGACTGAGAAGAGAGGTGACCTGCAAGCGGAACCGTGTCTATTTTCACAATGGTAAAACAGCAAATGCAAATGGACGTTCTAGAAGCATTGTCGGTACTTGAATTGGAAGACATGGATCCAGAAACAAGGAGCAAACTGGATGAGACATTTCAAGACCTCTATGATGCTGTAATTTACGATAAATGGGAAAATTCTTCAGATCCCGGTTCCGACTTTGAGACTCAAACAGCGCACACGAAAAGAACGTCGTATCAGGAACGTTACATTAGACTGACAATTTGCATTGCAAGTTTACTCATCTCAATATTCTTGTACATATGGATGACCGTATGTTTGTAAGCATTGTGAAATAGTATATTTCAAGTTATAGTATATTTTAAGGGTACAAACATGAATTCGGAAGTGTACATTTTAACTTAGTTCTGAATCAATTGTGATAATATGGGACACATCAGAGTTGGTTACTGTATCGCATTATTAATATACAAATTGATTGCGTTTTACCAACGGTAAATTGCATTATTGTGTTGAGAACCATTCGATCTTATTGTCAAAAAAATTAGTAGTTAATTTGTAAAGAACACAACTTATCGTTTGTTTGTGGTTTTCATATATAATATTTTTCTTTCTTCTCTATCTTACTTATCAACCATGAATAGTGCAATATTCATATAGGGTAGTGTGTGCAATAATTACTATGAAACTGATGCTGTGGTCTTCGAAAAAGTATGTATGAGCACATTCGAGTTGTTTTATAGCCACAGAGTCTGAATCCCCTGTTTTGACAATAGTGTCGATTGTGTGTTTTAGCCAATCTGATGTTTGCCTATGGTGAGCCTACCAACCAGACATGGTTTACGCTTGTGCAAAAATCCTCTGAAATGTTTTAGTGTTGGAATCATCCCTTGTACTTGATAGTTGTCAAATAAGTAATATTCAAATCCTAGCTCTGGCAAACTCATCCAGCAGTACCCTGAAGAATTATTGATTATTGCCCGTTTGGTAAAGATGATCAGAAAAGGCTATTCAGATTAAGATTAGGCATTAAAGTACTGAGGTCAGGGTTAGGATGAAGTTTAAGGTTACAAAAACAGACAATTGCCTGTCTAAACAACACAACCCCCCCCCACATTTTTTTTTATCGCAACTCTTTGAAACTGAACTCGCAACCATCAGAGTCAGTTGACGAAATGTTTGTAGCCAAAGCCAGTAGAACGTTTCTTCTAACACTCTTAGACTGAAAAAGATGTTCAGTATTTGAAGATCCCTGTGTAAATTAATCAGTTACAATTTGTCGCCATTCAGGTTACCAAAGGTGTTTATTACAATATTTAGTGTTTATTACAATATTTCCCCTGTGCACTGTCCACCAGAAAGTGCTCGCAGGAGATATGAATTGTTTTGAGATGTTTATTTAGTCAGCTATGGTGTTAGATATCTTCTATTTATTTTGGTAACTTTTCAAGGGCAAGCAAAGGATACATGGTATAAATAATTACGGCTTAGCATGGTTCTGTGAGCAATTGTAGTCATCTATATAGCCCAAGTTTTACATATGGATTTTTAGCCCAAGTGTTGTTTAACAATGCCCTTCTTGTATAGTTTAAATTGTTCCTTTTCTAATGCGTCTATAACCACCCAACTGTGTGAAATGGGTCCTGGTGATCAGCCAAATGTAATGGGGCAACTCCACATGTCCATGGGACACAAGTCAATTCGCCCTAGCACAGGTCTAATGTGTGTCCATTTGACTTGAGAGGCCATCTATTGATCACCAGGGTTCAGCCATTCTGTTCTGGTATACATTACTATTTGGATGGTAATTGTTTTATGAGGATGTCCTGAAATTGCTATCAGGAAATATGCATTAGATGCTTACTAGTGTAAACTAGGTTCAACCTGAGATGAGTAAAAAAAAGGAAAATATTTACCTTTGGAAATGTATAAAACCATAAAAAAGTGGAAGATTGTTAAACAAAACAATTTGAGAAAGTATGAATGAAAGCAGCAGCCAAAGGAGATGATATATTTTAGCTTAAATCCAATCTTTTTACTGTTTTAACTGTAGAAAGAGATTATTGCTCCTCTGGTGCTCTTCTAGTCCTATGATCTAATACAGACCCTCTTTATAATAATATCTATACTCAGTGCAAGTTATCAAAATGTGCACACAGGAAAGAAACTTTAAAATACTTTGATTGTGAGTATGAGCATGTCACTGCTTTTCCTTTACCCCTGATTTACCTGGGAAATTCACTGCAAACATATTTTCATTTGCTGCAATAAAAGTATCCCAGTATATAACAGTCCACTAAAACTTTAAAAAGCACACTCATTACATTTCTATTCCTATCTCCGGACTGGTTAAAGATACGTTTTTTCCACGTTGTAGGGTACAGTCTGCTGCAAAGAATGACGTGTTGTTTGTGTATTTCTGTAAAAAAGTCTCGACCACAAAAACACAGGATTTTAAGATTTCATCACACACATCCAAATTTTTTCAGAGATGGTACATTTAGGCCCAGATGTATATTATATAGTGTTCCACCACACAGGGACCGCAAATTGACAATTATTGGTTGATATTTTACAGTTTTTGAAAGAAATAATTTCAGAAAATACATTTTCTGTTTATTATGTTATATTTTCATACAATAAACAACTTCTAGTTGTTGTGAACCCCTGGGGATATCCAAATGTGATGTAAAACTGCATACCTGTTGTAGTATATGATGTGTTTCTCAATAAAAACAACTATATGTCAACATATGTTTTAATATTTATTCACGCAATTTCACAAATATATTTATGGAGGCTTCTCAAACAATGTTATCTATTCATCCTTTTTCTAGTTTAGGTTTTTGGGAATCCACAATATAAAGAATATAATTCTACTATAAAGGATGACCTCCTGAGAGGTCAAAAGAGTGAAAGGCAGATTTTAAATCCCAAGAAGGCCTTTAAGTGTTATGCACTTCACAATATCACTGCTCTGAATGTGTGTAGGTTTACAGGATAACACAACACTGGGCTTTAACTTGGCCCTACAGAGCTTTGCCCCGTTGTTTCATAAGGTAATAAGACCATAGGTTGTACATAGTCATATATTATATCACATAAATGATGAAAAAGATCATATGATTTGCTTTGTTAAACCTAAAGCTTTCATAGTGAAAATAATTATGTTAATCATTGTGATTATTTATTTATGCATTTTGTGTCATTGGGTTGTAGGTGAAAATGAAGTACTTTCTACTGACCTGATTTTCAGGTCTCCCCTGTAAGGGTTCTCTATCCTCAAGGGTCTTCCCTTCTGTCAATAACCTCTGGGTTTTCCCTGGGGTAAAGTGCACAGCAAGGACGGTTCAAAACAGGCACCTAGGGGCAGAACTAATGTCATGCAAAGCTAGAAAAAAGCCCTTTATCAATGAGAAGCAAAGAAGAACCTGGTTGAGATCTGCAGAGGAACATAAGGATAAGGACTGGAGTAAGGTAATCTTTTCTGATTAGTCCAATTTGAGCTTTGCCCAACACCTGGTCATCTAATGGTTAGATGGAGACCTGGAGCGGCTTACAAGCCACACACAGTGTCTCACACCCACAGTGACATTTGGTGGAGGATCGCTAATGATCTGGGGGTTCTTCAACGTTGCTGGATTCGGGCAGATTCTTCCTTGTAAAGGAGACATGAATCAAGCCGTGTACAATTTTGTCCTAGAAGAAAATGTGCTTCTTCCTGCTCTGACAATGTTCCCCAACTCTGAGGATTGCTTTTTACAGCAGAACAATGCTCCAAGCCACACCAAACATCAGACCACCAATCCTGGTGACGACCGGCCCATTCGTCAGACCTGAACTCCATTGAAAACCACTGGAAAGTGATCAAGAGAAAGATGGATGGTCAGAAGCCATCTAACAAAGTCGAGCTGCTTGATTTTCTTTGCCAGGAGTGGTAAAAAGTCACCCAACATTAATTGGGAAATGTTCCCAATTCCAGGAATAATCTTGGGTCTCAGGTTTAAATATCTTTGATTTAGATTAAAAATGCTTTTCCCACAGATTTAGATTTTCCCACAGTGGTACAGATGTGAATAACTGGTTTCCGCTTTGGAGTTTGGATATTTCCCAAAGAATCCCAAAGAATGTTGGAAAGGATGGATTGTTCATCATTGTGGCATAACTTACAACAAGATCACCACCAGGCACAGTCAGGCTGGTGGTAATGTTTAGAATGCCTGATGTTTTCAGGATTAACGGGTTGAACAATTCCAATAGTATTAACGTTCTCACACCACACAACATCTTCCATCTACCACCATACTTCGCACAGTAGGAATTTCCTACACGACCACCTCAATGTTTGAAATAAAACCACATTTGAGGTTTGTCAAAAAGCTCTATTTTATAATGTCAGACCACCGACCGAATCTAATTCTTGTTGAAGTTCAAACTATTTTTAGCCAACTCCAGGCTTCAATTTAAATGTCTTAATAACAGCTGAGACAGTATACAGTAGCTTTTCAGAGCATCATCCAGGGTTTCCGGGGTTCCTTAAGTCTTAAATTAATGTGCTTAAAAACAATGTCTTGAAAAGTCTTAAATTGTCCTATTTCTTCTTTTTAAAAGGTCTTAAGAAGTTCTGTTAGCATTTTAAAGAGGTTATTAAAAAAAATTGTGGTTTGTGAATGTATTGTAGCTATGGTTGCATGCAGAAAAAACACGATTTAAGTGCACAAAACATTAAACACGAGAGAGGTTTATTTTGTCTAGAACAACACAGAACATTGTCAAACCAAAATTCATAAAAAAACAGCTGATTTACCGTTGTTGAATTAAGAGTTGAAGAATAAACTGCTCGCTGTTTCTGATTGGCTGCTGTTTGTTATACCCAATGTAGATTTTAATGTTACATTTCTAGCCATTGTAATAGGCTGCTCTAACCTAATTTAAGTTGAATGTCCAATTTCTAAGGGTTGGATTTTTTTTACTTTTTTGCGTAGAATCTATGTTGAATTTGTTAGTTCTGAAACTATTCTTTTAACTGTACGTTTGAGCACATTACACTTTGTTATTTTCCAGGCAGGTACATCACTGCTTCAGTTGATTTTAAATTCTTAATTATTTCCCTCTTAATGGATTTATCATCCAGCTATTGTCTAATAAGGTCATTACTGTTTTGTGTCATTTATTTTGTGGTTTCTGACTTTCCTTATGTCGGTAGATAAAAAAGAAGTTTGGAATGTGTGCCACCTCGTACTTAAACCCTGATCATTTACAACCGCAGTGTTGTTTTCATTAGCCAATGAGTCCCTGAAATGAAAGTAAATTATTACCTAATAGACATTTAGCTGTCTGAGTGACAAAAGTACTGCTTCCTTGTAAAGCCTGCTGGTAATTCAGCCTTTCTTGCCGTTCTGCAGATGCACTCCGAGGCGGTAGGGCTTTTGAGATTGTGTTCCACCAAAGATAAGGCTGAAATCTGGGACACCTCCATCTTCAGGCCAGACAAAGTGGAAATGCCGAAGCAAGGTCACCACAAACAAGAAGAGCTCCATACGCGCCAAACCCTCCCCCAGACACACACGAGTTCCTGGGGAAAACAAACATAAGAACACCAATATGCAATTGCAGGGATTTTATGCCAATATTAACATACTTCCTCTGTCTATCTGTACCCTACCTGCAGAGAATGGCAGAAAGGCCTCCGGTTTCACAAACTCTCCATCCTCGTTGAGGAAGTTCTCAGGGTTGAACTCAAGTGGGAACTTCCACTGGCCCTCCTCATGCAGCACAGAGGACAGATTAGGAATCACCATTGTGCCCTGGAACAGATGAGAGAGAGAGGGTGAATTAGAAGAAAATGTAAACAGAAAAATGATTTGGTCGGTCACTTCGTATGACCCAGCTGGGAATGAGTGTGTAAAACACAAACAATTATTGCAAACTTCAATAATGCTTTTTAAGGCTGAATATGAGTTGACTCGGCTAGCAAGCCTCACTCGTTCAACAACGCTTAGTTGAAAATACCTGCACATAATACACTTCACTCGGGCTGTTATGCATATCCTTCTAACTATGTTCCAGGAAGACTTGAATTATGTTCCAGGAAGACTGTAGGTGTTTGAGGTTTGTTGTCTTATGTTAAATGTTCATTTTGCATCAGTCTCAGCTGTTGTTCACTAATAAATCTCAGGTCGTTATTTCCTAATGTCTCTATCCCTTAAAAATGCCATTGTCTTGAATTATTCTTGACTGGATATTTATAAATGTATAAGATTGTTTTCAAAGGCTGGAATTTGAAAATCATACATGGATCTATTACCATTAAATGGTGTGTGTCTATTCTACAAAAACAAAATTGATTGGCTACTAAAACCTTTAGGCACATTTTATTTGCTTGTCTAGAAAACGTATGCAACAGCATCTGAGGATTGGCTATGTTCTCTACCCAGCCTCCCTCGTTGTCATACCGTACAAGTTCATGGTCACAAATCCATCTTCTGTCCCTTGTCCACCTTCTTCATTCATGCAAGCATCCTGATTGCTTGTAGACTAATTATGTTTGTTAGGATTTTTGCGTGCAAGACACTCATGACGATTGGCCGCTTTCTTCCAAAACCATTGTTTATGAGATATCTGGAAAACATTTATAGACAACACCATTTTATCTCAAAAGTCCAAAAGGAACATTTGATTGAGGAACAGAAATTTCAGCCCTTCCTCACTCAAAACTTTCTTTTTCAACTTTTTGGATAAAATGGAGTGGTCTTTAAATCTTTGCAGTGGTCTCTTATTTTCTTGTTAAGGTGGATCACACCTTCATTCTTCTCCTCCCCACCTAAAGACCATGTCCAAAACAGGATAAACTGTTTTTCGAGGAGTTCAATGCAGGAATGAGGAATCCATTACAACTCTTCAGTACTGCTTTGAAACAACACATTGGCAGATGTTCTGTGTGGCAGGTAATGGGGAAATTGATGAATATACAGACTCTGTCTTAGCATATATCTCCAAGTGGATTAATGATGTCCTCTGGCAACACGTATTGCCTTCTACCACCAAAAAAATGCACCACATACGTGAGATTGCTGTTCGTGGACAACAGCATTGGAGCCCCAGAGGGCCGAGTACTCAGTCCCATTCCAGTGCTCTCTGTTCATGCCTGCCTGCGTGACCACATACAGCTCCAACCTCATCCTTAAGTTTCATCTCAAACAACGATGAGACCTTTTACAGAGAGGAGGTGGGGGACCTGGCTACATGGTGCCAGGACAATAACCTCTCTCTCAACGTCTGCAAGACCAAGGAGATGATCGTGGACTCATGCATTATCTTCCCTTTGTATGGCTTAGACCAGACATGGGCAAACTACGGCCCGCGGGCCACATACGGCCCGTTAGGCTTTTTAATCCGGCCCGCCGAACTTGTCCAAATTATAGTAAAAACCTCCTTTTTTCCCCTTTCCCTGCAATGCCCACA
>JACXGK010004959.1:20722-35503 GCA_016801125.1 Novumbra hubbsi
AAACTATGCTAGCAAGCAGTCAACACAAGAACAGGCGGCTACTGCTCAGAGGTTGGCAGCTAATTTACAGAGTCAACAGAACTTTTTTCACCGACAAACTGCAATTCAAGAGTCAATTACCAAGGCAAGTTATTTGCTGGCATTCAAATTTGCTGGCATTCAAATTAAACGGAGTTTAACACAATTAGATATTATTGAGTATTTTTGTTGTGTAATAATATGTTTTGAATGTTGAAAGTGATTCCATTTTTCAATAAATGTTGATTTCTTTAACTTTGCACCTTCGATTGAAACTTATTAAAAACAGACGCAATCTTGATAAATCACAGTGCGTATGTTATTTTAATCTATTTACATTTCCTACTCCCAGTATCTGCGAAATAGTATGTAAATGCCATATCTTGCATATTCCTTGAGACAAATTTATTAACTGATAAGGGCTATTTTTCACATTTGAAAGACAGTTAATAAATTGGGTTGTAGTGTTCTTACTGTGCTATGAGATTGCCCACACTACATTTAATGCTTTAGTATATCCGGCCCAAACACTCCCTCCAAATGCTCCTGGCCCGGCCCCTCTGTCAAATTTTAAAACCCATTGTGGCCCGCGAGTCAAAAAGTTTGCCCACCCCTGGCTTAGACAGATAAAGCCCTTCAATCAGGATCTTTTTTAGGACATGGCAGGGGAAACACTTTTTGATCAGTCTGAGTTTTTTGTATTGTTGGTGCAACACGGCAACTCTTCGCTGTAATAATCTCCTTTATTAAATCTGTCCGGTTCGTCTTGTTCACGCTGTTGTTGTTTATACGGGATGTGGGTTTGGATATGAGAGCCTACTCTGGATGATATATTACAGGTCTAAGATATAACCCCCTGCACTGTAATTTATGGAAGGAGATTCCAAGGTTAAGGTGTGCTCCAAAATTGCATTTTCTCAATGCTATTGGACCCTTGCCTTCAATCCTTTTCTCTATTTGGCTCCCCTGTTTGTGTCAGAGGAACCCATGCCCTTTCAGCTGCAGAATAGATCAGACCTGAATCTGTGTTGTTTGTTTTAAGCAGGGCTTTTACTCATTCTATTATCAGACAAAAATTTTCCAGAACAAATTGTTTGGGCCTTCTTCTTCAAAAGAGCCTACTTTTCAAGTCAGAATGCAAAAACCTTCTCATGCAACCACTTGTCCTGTTTATTTAGCCAGGCTTAAACTTCACTTGAAATAATTGAGCTTATCAGATGTTCAATGTATTATTATTTAGTCTTTTTATTATGTGTTGCAATTTTAAATACACTTAAAGTGAGATTTATTTAGAGAAATGGCATAGATGAGATCTCTGGTTGTTTCAGTTCTGCACAAATCACAACAAAGATTTATCAAGCTTTCTCTATACTAGGCTACACTTGTGGTGAGGAGAGATTTTAGCACCTTATTTGTCATGGCCATTAGTGTTTGTGTACATATTAGGCAAGATGGACTTGTTTGTTGGAAGTTTATTTTTACCTTTGACCCAAGCCCTCTACATTTTATTGTAGCTGTATTTTAATTGTCCATGTTGATATTACAGAGACACCCTAGTCCCTAGACAGTGCACTTCTTTGGACCAGGACCTATAAAAAATAGGCTGCCATTTAGGACAAGCCCAGAGACTTTTGAGCAGGGAGTGTTTATGATGTTCTATTTGTTGTGCGTTTATGAAGGTGCTGATTAAATTTAACCTGAAGGTTTCTTTGAAATATTTTATTACTATCCCTATAGGATAACCTCTGCCTCAACATTTATTCATATGAACTTACAATTAGATTTCTTCTTAAGTTCTGTGGAAACCGAAATATCTTGTGATGCACCCCAATAAAATAAAATTGCTTTTAGTCTCCCAGGTATTTTCATTATTTCTTTGGTTGGTTTGTTCATGATTATCCGGACGATAACACGGGTAATAATGAGGTTTGGGAGAGAGATCCAAAAAACACTTTGATACTGCTCTTCTTCAGATTTATCATTTTACAATCCAATTTGTATCCTTGTATATTGCAATAAATGTATATAAAAAATGCTGATGAAAATAAATGTTGTAAAATGTTAACTTTATTTGCTAGAGAACACCCACTAATAGTGAAGAGGAGCATGCAAGCTTATACAGTATAATACCTGGTTGTTGCCTATGTTTAGTTTATACCTCTTTATATTGTTATTTGGCCCACCCCTACCTTACTGTAATCACTTCCCGTGTCTTTTGCTAGTGCACTACCTCAGTCGCTCACCACGACAAAAGAAGATCATGTTTTGCCCCGCTACAATACCTATTTGAGGTGAAAGAGCTCAGTTCACGTGTTTAAGCATAACTGCTTCTATTAAAGTAAAATACTGGGAATTTTGTGTAAGTGCTGTTGTACATATTGTAGCCTAGCCTTGGTTTCCAGCTCGTGCTGTGCTGGCTCAAATGTGCAACTCCTTTTAAAGCATGGAATATAAAACATTTCTAAACCTGATAAAAGTTTTTCTACACACGTTTTAGTTTATTCACGATGTTCTAGGCTTAACAAAGATTTTGAGAGGTTTGGAAACTCTAGCACTAGTTCTCTAGCTCATCAAACCAAGTTCATCAAGGGGCAGCGCACCAGTTGTTGTGGCAATGCTCACCTTGGGCAGCTGGTAGCCACAGAGCTGCGTGTCCTTGCAGGTAGCATGAAAAGCGGCCAGAGGAGCGGTGTCGCTCATGCGTTGGGCCTCGTGGATCACTGCGTTAACATACGGCATGGCATGCCGGTCGTCAAACGAGGCGTCTGCGCGTCCCTCGAGAACCTCCTCGATTTCTCTGTGACAGCGATCTGAGACAGACACATGCGAAAACGTAGTTTTTTAGCTTGGAGTACTTACAACCGATGTTTTGTAAAGAGACAACATTTGCCCACCCTGCACATGCTGATTGGTCATCAGGTGCAGCATGGCAGAGAGGAGGGTGTTTGAAGTAGTGTCTGTCCCCGCCATGACAAGCTCAAGGATTACATAGATCATCTGGGTTTCATTAAATATGGAGCCTCCATCAGCTTCCTGAAACACATACAGAGACACACGGCGGGTGTGTGTTTATAGTAAATTGCCATGCCAGCCTGCTCCCTCTAGTATTGAACTATATGCTGCCTGCAAGGCAACACAACAATGGGATCTGGTTGGTCACTGAATGAACGATGGATTCAGGGTCAAGCCCTTTCTAGCAATTTCTAGGTCAAGCTGTCTTTTTCTGTGGAAACAAATAGAACCAATGTTGCCCATTCTGGCACCCACTAAGCTACTTTATATCGGTTTTAGTGCTGGAGCTATAGTTCTATCTGTTTACTACCTTGTCCATCTGGTCCAAGTAGGAGTCAATGAGGTCTCTGGGCTCTCCCGCAACTCGTGAACTTTTGTGCTTGTTCACAATATTCCCAATAAATTGTTTCATTTGATCACGTTTCTGGAAAACATTCCAGAAGGGCAAAGGAAGGGGCCGTAAGACAGGTAAGATTTCATAGATCTGAGGAAAGATACAAAGAAGAAATAGATGAGGAAATGTATCAGAGCAGTATTTGGACAGGATAATGTAATCGAAAAAACTATGGATAGTTTACTATTTATATGTTTTTTGCATTGTTCCAAGTGGACCTGCAAATTAACTTTAAGTAGGAGATGTGCTAACCATTTGTCTGTCTCCATGAAAGAAGTCTAAAAACAAAAAGCTTTCTATCAAGGGAACAAACAACTTTTGTGAAACCCTGAATAAATATAAAAAGGTTTCAGAAGAGTCAAAGTTTCAGATTGCTTCTCATCCCACTGCTCACCCATTCGGCAAGCAATCCCAAACATACAGTCATGTGAAAAAATGCTGACACCCCAAGACCTATTTAGTAATTTTTTAAGAAATATGGACATATCAACATTGGATTTCCTTTGAAACGTGATCTTCTAGATAAATTGTAGAGTTACAATTTTAACTGTACCATTGCCCAAGGTCCCATAACTTCCTTTGTTGTAAACTGCATCCACTGGACAATGCCAAGAATGACTGGATCATCGTAATCAAATCTCTCGCCAAAAATCAGTGAACAGATAATGTTGACCGTCGCCAAATGGAACAGATTCTTAGGGTCCATTGAACATCCTGCCATGGACACATCAACAATTGATATACCAGTTAATACACAAGGTTAAAGAAATTATCACAGAGACATTGATATAAACATACTCAAGGCATAGATTAAGTGACATGTTGGTTACTAGCATTTTTTGTGAATGGTTAAATCAATCTATATTAAAACAAAACGTTATAAAACCTTAACTACTTTTTCAGAACGTTTGCTTAGTTTATATCTCACATTTGTGCTGGTATTGCATTTGTCCAATAATCAGTAAATACTATTGCACAAAATATTTAACAGATTTTTGGCTGGACTGCTTCTTTTGCTTGCAGTCTTCTGTCTACTTCTTTTTTTGCTTTTGAATATCTTTAGGGGGGATTAAAATCTTAGTTCTATGTTTGCAATTTTGACCCCTTAGCTGTGTGCGGGCTTTAGTGGGACGTGTAGATGATGCTTCTGTTAGTTTGGCTACAACCAATACTGTTCAGCTTTTCTTTTCCGACACTAAGGACGTCATAGCGGACTCCCACAATGGACTTTGGCTGAATCTCAGTATTGGAATTGATTGGAACATATTGCCTCATCATGAAATTGCGTCTCAACATAAAATGTTTTAAAGCATCAACATCATCCCATGATTTAATCTTTTGCTATACAGCATTAAGCATTGCGTTAAACTGACTTATGTTCCTGTTGAAGTTTGCTTTCACCACAAATGGCATCTATGAACTGCATAATGTTGTCACTGGCTTTTGGAATAGTCATAATATTTGAGCCCATTTTAGCAACACTGAAGACAAACCATATACTGCCAAAGCTATTTCATGTCATGTAGCAACAACATTTGCTTTACTTTCATACCTGAATCACATTGATGCATTAACTAGTTTATATGATTTAGTGTCAGATAATTACATTTTATCATACTACACACATACATACCGTAGAACGATAAATCATGCAACTATTATGCTCATCAAAAGCATTTAGCAACACACACCTGTTCTCACCACTTTCATAAATGGCAACTCAAAAGCAGATTACTATTAGAATAGCTCTAATCAGCTAATTAACTCCCAGAGCCTTTAATATCTCAGTCTGGTTCAGTTCAAACTGCCACAATCACGGGGAAGACTGCTGACTTGACAGACCAGGGGACATCCACTGACTCCCTCCACGAGAGGGGTAAACCACAGGTCCTTGAAAGGACTGACTGTTTGCAGAGTGCTGTATCAGAGTATATTCATGGAAAGTTGACTAGAAGAGAAAAGTGTTGTTGGAAAAGGTGCACAGCCAACAAGGATGACCACAGCCAAGAACATGGGGGAGCTTTTCACAAGAAGTGGACGGGTGCCGGAGGCGGCGCATCAAGAGCCACCATGCACAGACGTGTCCAGGAAATGTTTCTGTGTCATCTCTGTTGCATTAAGATGCGTCACAATACTAATGTCAAGCCACTCCTGAACCAGAGACAACGTCAGAAGCATCTTACCAGGGCAAAGGAGAAAAAGGACTGGACCATTGCTCAGTGGTCTAGAGTCCTCTCTGCAGATGAAAGTAAATGTTGCCTTTCATTTGGAAATCAAGGTCCCAGAGTCTGGAGAAAGTTGGCAGGTGTTTTGAGTTGATTAGCTGATTTGAGATTTTCTCAGGTCGACACTTCTATATTGTATGTATGTTTTATTCTAATAATTTGAAATACTGGATTGTTGATTTCCATGTGCTAAAGGCCGCAATCATCAAGACTAAAACAAAAAACTTCTTGAAATGTTTCAGTTTATGAGTATTGTATTTAGAATATCTTGTATTAAGGTGTCACTTTTTTATTTGAATTATGGAACAAAAGGAACTTTTTGTAGAGGCACTGCAAACTTAATAGCCTAAGTTTGCAGTTATTGTCCTTGGTGTGTTAATCAATTGAACAGTATGCTATGGTAGAACTATGGGATCATAGACCTTCTATGTAGTTTTATATGAGCTACATTTAGATTTGGCCATAATTATGGTAAGTTGTGGACTGACATTGTATGTATGTTCAACTAAACTAAGGGATGTTACAACTTGCATTTATTTAATTTCAAGTCAAGCACGGTCCAGAAAAGCGTGCATTCCATTTTTTTGTATACATAATGAAAACATTAGAAAATTATGATTAATCGCTATTAACAACAGAAGATTATGCAATGAATCACAATCATTTATTTGAATCGGTTGACGAGACTATTTTATATATAATGTGGGTTTTTCATAATTAGTGGAAATTTAAGGATAAGCATTTCAATGTAATATGTTGATGAGAGTATGACCGCTGGAATGAACTATTTGTGAAATTGTACCGTCACTGTTGCTCAGCTCATTGCAGATGTGGGAGACCTCTTCTTTGATTCGTTCTTCCATGGAGCGTTTTCCAAGACCAAAGTTCCTCAATGTGGCCAGGGTGAAGCGCCGGTGTTGCCTCCAGATTGAGTCATAATTGGCCATAACAATACCTGACACATGGACACACACACTATCACCAGCTCCTCTGCCAAGCTCTAAAAAGTATATCACACATAAAAAAACAGTTCAAGAAATTTCTACCTTTGCCTTCAAACATGTGGCTAACCAAAATATGGTTTGGCCGTCCTGCGTATTCCTCTGAGCGGGTCACCAGAGCCTCACGAATCGCCTCTAGGCCATTCATGACCACAGCAGGCCTTGATCCAAAATACAGACTAAACACGTTGCCATAGCGCCTCCTCAACTGAAGCACAGGAGTAAGACGGAGAAGAAATCTTTAGTATTGCTGCAACTGAATAATTTTTTATCAGTTACGGTTTCTCAACAACTGTGTACAGAGGACAATGTGGGGCGCTGAAAGCAGTATTTTAGAAAGTGGGGCATTGAGGTGCCCTTTGGGGGGTGTCAGAGTATCATCTATAAAAGTACAGGGTGTCAGAGAATCATCTATAAAAGTTCACCCACATGGCGTTTACTGTGTAATCTCTGGAAAATGTACACTCTATTTCTTGGTATTACCTGTGGAAGAATTTATTTTCCCCTTAAAAGCATCCATTTCTCTGAGGGATACA
The DNA here is from genome assembly GCA_016801125.1 of Novumbra hubbsi. Lineage (NCBI taxonomy): Eukaryota > Metazoa > Chordata > Actinopteri > Esociformes > Umbridae > Novumbra > Novumbra hubbsi. Next base: position 27,909 of record JACXGK010004959.1, read on the forward strand.
GTGTGAATGCCTTCTTGTTATCACCGTGGTTACACATATTCAAGAGGAAAATTCTGCTGTTGAATTTCCCCTGAAAGCAACAGAGCGTCCAGCATCCAGACGTACATTAAAATACTATTCAATAAGGGGCTTTGTTGACATCACTGTAATAATGAAAAAAACAAGCTTATAATAAAACATAAACAATATTCTGCAACCAAGACACCTGCCACCTGACAAGCAGACCACAGTAACAGTCAGTTTCATTTCAGCTAAGACACTGCTGCAAATCTTCTCTACAGCATTATTAATTAATTAGTCTTGTCGTGAACTATAAAGTCTTCATTAAACATTAACATTGTTCATCTTTAAAAAAAATGGAAAGCACAAAACATGGAACATAAATCTTTAAAAAGTCTTAAATTAATCAAAATAATCTTAAATTGTTTTATTTCCTTTTTAAAAAGTTCTGTTAGCATTGTAAATAGGTGATGCAAGAAATTATGCATGGCTAATGAACAGATTTTAACTCTGGTTGTGCACACAGAAACTACAATTTAATTTAGCATGTTAGATGTCAACAAAACCCTTGTGAGGGTTGGCATCTTTACCCCCAACACGTTTTTTCGTAAGGTAGTTAGCTAACTAATACCAAGCTAATTTAGCAAGTTAATTTAGCTAGCTACATAGTAGTAGATTGGCTTTTAAATTTCCTGCGTGTACCATGGCATATTCAGTCAAAAGTAGTTTGACATGAGCAACATTGCTTTGTGTTAAAATCTGTTGAAAGGAAAGAAAACAATGCCCACTGTGTTTTTTGCAAGAGGTTTTTCAAACTTTCAAACACAATGGGAATTCAATATGAGGAATCCCATATGAAGAGTGAGAAACACAAAAACAACAAAATATTCTGCGAAAACGCATAACATTTCTCAGTTCTGTTTGGTTGTATCCCACAAAGTACAGCCTGTAACGTTATTGTTAGCAATAGGTTTACAGCGTTAACAGCAGTGGGTCCTTTGGTTGAAACAAATATCCTTATGTATATTTTGGATGAGGGGTTGTTGTGAAATTGGTTTTAATTGAATTCAAAGTGGCACTACAAAGTCTTAAATTTAAATTGCTTAAAACCTGCAGAAACCCTGCAAACATCTGTGAAGATACCTGAAAATGGCTGTGCAGCGACATTCTGCATCCAACCTGTTATAGCTTGAGAGGATCTGCAGAGAAAAATGATAGAGAAACACCCAAAATAGAGGTGAAGTGTACAGCTTTTAGTTTCATACTCAAGGCTGTAATCTACCAAAAGTGCTTCAATGAAATCATGAAAAAAAGCCTATCCAAAATACCTTCATAAATATGATTTCTGCCTTTTAAAATGTGATAACATTTTCAAAACCCAGTTTTTTGCATTATCGTCAGGATTTTAAGAAGATTGATTAGGAAGAAGTATTTACATTTCAATCAATTTATGTGAATAAAATGAAGGGGTCTGAATACCTTTCAATTGCAGAAAATATGATCTACAGACATTGACAAAATGTATTAAAAGGTGTTTTTGTTTCTCATTGTGGCCTATTGTGTTTAGATTGATGGGAGAAAAAACAATCTATGATAGAAATTGAGTCTGTAACACAAAATGTGATGAAAGGCAAGGAGTCTGACTACTTTGTGAAAAGACTGTATATTTTGTAGATTGCTTGAAGAACAATACATCTAAAATATCATCTTCAAGAAAAAACATGTGTCGTAGTCGGCCGTACCCTATCCAGGTCTTTCAGGGGGTTGACAGGGTCCAGCTGTAGCAGATTTCCAAGTATGGGCAGAGGACGGGGTCCCGGAGGAAAGTTTTTAGGTCGGCGAACCCTGATAAAGAAGAATAGAAGAATAATTAATATACCCAACAAGACTAACCCTAACATGGTTACTGGGAATTGTCTTTGCTATGCTTCAGACTTAATTATGTCATTCCCACGAACAGAAATTGCGGACTTTGTTTTGATCACTATCAGCCAAGATTTAGGAGGTGGAATATTTGCAGAACCTTTTACAGGATGGCAGTGGCAGCCTGTAAAAGCCTGTATTTTTGTCTTGTTTGATTTGGTTAATTATTTCCATCTGACGGATCATGTCCATGCATGTTTTTTTCCCGTCTCTCAAATGCATTTCAAAACACTATTGATTCAAGTAATTTAAGGGGCATATTGGCAAGTGTGAGAAATGTATTAAGGTTTATAGATCACTTTGAGTTATTGTTGGAGTGTCTTTCTGTCTCGGCGTGCAGCTTTTTAACTCTAGGGAAGGCGGGGTTGAGCTAGCGTTACAGTTACGTAATATGTCTCCACTCTGTTCTGTACACTTTCTATCTATTAACAGAACCATACAAGTCAGAAGAGAATGAACATTATTAGCATGAGATGTTGACCTTCCATAGTTCTTACATGTTCTCCACATGTGTTTGTCTTTACAGCTTATTTATATTAGACAAATTCTCCTACAGATCCCCTCCCCATGTGTCTTTTATTCACATAAGTGTATTCAATGTGTTACAGTCTCCTCTCCCTGTCTGCTGTTCACGTGTCTGTTTGTTTCAGTTGCTGGATGTAGGGCACGGGGAGGAGCCTTGATTACTGATGTGGAACACCTGTGACCAGTGGCAGTGATTGATAAATGCTGGTACTCTCACATAATAGCTGTCTCTCCAAGCATGTTTTGTTATTCTTTGTGGCGCTCTTTCTTCTAAATTTTATATCTTACAACACCCTTTCATGTACTCATCACACATCCACTGCCTACACTACTGACTTACTTGATTATCACATCTAACTAGTTTCCTTGGTTTATACTTGGTCTGTCCCACCTTTAAATGGCCTGTCATTGTTTCCCCTCGTGTGTTTTCCGACTACACACACATATCGGCCACTCAAAACATTTTATGATTATGTTATCACTGCTGAAAAATTGTTTATTAAAACTGCTTATTAAAGAAGCAAGGGCCTTCTTTAGACAAGATGAGTATTTGGAGAGTCAGCAGTTGTCGGTTCGATTACAGGCTCAAAATTGCCAGAAACAATGTGAGAAGTTGCCAAGAAACTTCGGCATGGTCTTCCCAGAACACAGTGTTTAGTTTGAGAAACAGATGATTCACTTGTCCTCCACTGGCAGCTTCATTAAGTAATACCTACAAAACACCGGTCTCAACGTTAACATTGAAGAGGTGACTCCAGGATGCTGGCCTTCTGCACAGAGTTTGCAAAGGAAAGACTGTCCCAAAAAAATAAAAGATGGACAAAAAAAACACACACTGGCCAGATGAAGTTTGGAAAAAGATTGGAGACAGTGTCATGGTCTGGGGGTGGTGGTAAAGTGAGAGATTTGTAAAGGGTAAAAGGGATCTTGAAGGCTATCACTCCATTTTGTAATGCCATGCCATACCCTGTGGAAGGGGCTTGTTTGGGCCAATTTCCATCACCTGGTGAACTGCCTATAATGTACTGGCCAGCACAGTCGCTGGATGTCAACCCTATTGAACTGTTGTTGGAGCAGCTTGACCATATGGTATGTACGAAGTTCCCATCAAGCCTACGTTGTCAATTACTATATTTCCTATTCAAATTAAGTTAGTGTATGTTGCTATGTATGTCATGGAAAACAAAGAAATGTCTAAGTGACCACAAACTAGTGAAAACAGGAAGTCAGGGATGATCTGTAAGAGTCAGGAATATACATGTAAGTAGCTAGAATTTTTTTTACTCATCTTTACAAAGTGAAATTATTCTCCAGGTCACTGCATTTACAATAATATGAATTACATGCATACTGGATTATCAAGTCTTTGACGTTAATTCTAATTATGGTCATCAACCATTTAGATCAAATTAATCAAATGAACCAAATCTGTATGAGTAAAAACAAAAATCCTATTTACCTATTTTTATCTGTTTAATTTGCATATCTATGCAAAAAACATTTGGATCAAATCCGTGAAATGAAAGTAAATTATTACACGATAGACATGTTGTTGTCCATGTGAAAAACTAGTGCTAAATTGTGGAAACTGTAGTTCAGCCTCGCTCGCCAATTCAGCAGACGGCACTCCCAGGCAGTGGGGCTTTGGAGACTGTAACCCACCAAAGATGAGGCTGAAATCTGTACTAACAAAATGTGACAGGCACACACAAGCTCCTGGGGAACACCAAAATAAACACATATTATTCCGGCGATTTTATACCAAAATATTAACGTACTACCTCTGTTCCCTACCTGTAGAGAATAAAAGGAAGGTCTCCGGTTTCACAAACTCTTCGTCCTCGTTGAGGACATTCTCAGGGTTGAACTCATGTGGGAACCTCCACTGGCCCTCCTCATGCAGCACAGAGGACAGATTAGGAATCACCATTGTGCCCTGGAACAGATGAAACAGAATTGTTTAGACGAAAAGGTACACAGACGAATGAGAAACAGCATACTTTCATTACAATAACTTTCAGAATGTCTGCCACAGGCTGCAGCATCATGCCGCAGCGTGCATTTTATTCAACCCCAAATGGTTTTACCGATGTTTTTTTTAAATTTACATTCAGTATGTGTTTTACATTATATGTGTTTTACATTATTTTTCTTGTCATTCACTAACATACATTTGGCTTTAATTTATGATCATGCTTTTTGCCTCACCTCTTTGTTCTTTTGTTCTTTATCGTTAACACACTTATTTTTTTTGAATTTCCTTTCATTTTAGGTGAGATTTCTGGCAATGAAATGTATGTACCCATCATGACATCACTTCCGGTAGCCCATGGAACCCCTATAGTTCCAAGTTATAAGTAGGTATGGCAATACTCACCTTGGGCAAATGGTAGCCCTGTGGTTGTGTGTCCTTGCAGGTGCTATGGGACACGCTAAGAGGAACAGTGTCACTCATGGGTTGTGCCTTGTGAATCACGGCTTGAACGTATGACATGGCATGTCTGTCCTCAAACGAGGCGTCTACACGTCCCTCAAAAACCTCATTAATTTCTCTGTAACAGCGATCTGGGATGAACATTTATATACCAAATTTTAAGCCAGGAGTCTATCCGAGTGATGTTTCGTAAAACATGTTACCGTTTCCAACCTATGTACCAATTACTGTGAATGTGGTCATCACAAACATTGCGGTAATCTACAAACAGGATATGACTGAACCTGTGTATCATTCATGACATGTATGCCAGCGTGGATATTGTGTGTGTATTTACCCACCCTGTATATGTTGGTTGGTCATCAGGTGTAGCATGACATGAAAGGTGTTTGATGTGGTGTCTGGTCTCGCAATGAACAGATCAAGTAGTAGAGACAACATCTAGGTGTTATTAATTGTGGAGCCTCCATCACAAGTCTGAAACATAAATACACAGACACACCGCCAAAAGACATAAAGTAAATTCTGCACCCAATAAAGTTCTACATACTCTCTGCAAGCCCACGGAAAATGTTTTTCTGATTATTGAAGACAAAACAATAAATGGAACCAGCTGCCTCAGTAAATGCCAGAAGGATTCAGGGGCAAGCCAGGCTACAGACTACAAGTGTCCTGTGCATTCTTACACTTCTACATAAAGCTGCATCATCTCAGAGAACAGCCTCCTGCCCATATGGACCCCTCTGACTCAGGCAAGTTATCATGGACAGTGTCTCACTTCTCCTTATGGTTCTCATATGTCAATCTGGTCCAGATAGGAGTCAATGAGATATCTTGGTTCTCCTTCAACCTTTGATTGTTTGTGCTTGGTCACAGTCTTCCCAATACAATCATTGATTTCATCTCGTTTGTGGCTGGGTGCATGTGCGGCGCTTACCTGGAGAACACATGGTACCAGGATGCACTATGAGAAGCCAGTGGAGGCAGTGAGATGCTATGGGCAATGTTCTGCTGGGAAAACGTAGGTCCTGCCATTCATGTGGATGTTACTTTGACAAGTACCACCTACCTAAGCATTGTTACAGACCGTGTACACCTTTTCATGGATGGTTTTACCTGATGGCGTCGGCCTATTTTAGCAGAATAATGAGCCCTGTCACAAAGCAAGAATGGCTTAGGAATGGTTTGAGGAACACAACACTGAGTTCAAGGTGTTGATATGGCCTCCAAATTCCCCAGATCTCAATCCAATCGAGCATCTGTGGGATGTGCTGGAAAAACCAGTCCATTCCATAGAGGCCCCTACTCGCAACTTACAGGACTTAAAGGTTCTGCGGCTAACGTGTTGGTGCTATGTAAATAGACCATTTGGCACGTTTCCCTTCCTGTCTCGCACTGTGCTACACGATAGTGCACTGAACACATGTTCTTCATTGTGATGGTGCCCCCAACACCCAAGCCCCGTATGCGCTAGTGAATTGCACATTGTAGATCGCATCCACTAATCTTTGATCGAGGTCGCTTGAAGAACAATTCATCTGAAACATTACCTTCAACAAGAAACGTAAGGGTAGTGGTCTAATATATCCTATCCAGGTCTTTCAGGGGGTTGACAAGGTCCAGTTACGGAAGTCACACAGAGCATTTGTGTACTTTGTTTTGAAGCCTGGTGTTTCAAACCCCTAAGGTTTTGAGGGAAGAGTTATGGAAAGGTGATTGAGGACTTGATTCAAACTCACACAAACAAATCAATGTAATGAATTGAAATCACAGGTTGTTTCAGTTTCATCATGGCAATTCGTAATGTGACTCAGTAGTGGGTTTCCCCACGTTTCCTGTATGCACACCTGACAATGTCTGGGCATGCTCCTGATGAGTTGACAGGTGGTTTACAATTCTACCATGCAAAGAAGAAACCATATATAAACATGACATAGAACCAGAAAACTGTTCTGTGGTTTGACATTTTTCAGAATCATGGACGCATCCGAACTGAAGAGGAGAGGGAACATCCTGCTTGTAATCTGCTCACAGTGTAAAAGCCAGCGTCCGGGATGGTATAAAGTTCAGGTAAGGCCTTGCTTATATTTGCAAGGCAATTTCAAATCACATTTATTACAGCAGCATGGCTCTGTAGTAAAAGAGTCTGTGTGCTAAATTGGCTTACTTGCAGTCCAGACCTGTCACCCAGTTATAAACATTTGGCGCATTATGAAACGAAAAACACGACAAAAAAAAACCTTAACGTTGAGCAGCTGAAATAGTATAGCAAGAATGGGAATACATTTAACTTTCAAAACTGCAGCAGTTGGTCTCCTCAATTCCCAAACGCTTACAGAGTGTTGTTAAAAGGAGACGTGATGCAACACAATGTTAAACATGCTCATGTTCCAAATTATTAGAAAAATGTTGCAGGCATCAAATTCTAAACAGGCATGTTTTTTAACCTATTTAGAATGTTGTCTTTGTACTATTTTTTATTAAATATTGTAACGTGCCTAGAAGGCCGGCGATGTCGAACGCCGGGGTGCCACGCGCACAGGGGAGTGGCCTCCACTAGGCGGTGACGTGACAGAACCCCCCCCCGTAGGCGCAGCTCCAGCTGCGCGAGGCCGCCGACCCCGGGGCCGACCCGGAGGGCGCGGAGCAGGACGCCCCGGACGGCGCAGATGGAAATCCCGCAAGAGGGACGGGTCGAGGACGTCCGAGCGAG
>JACXGK010004960.1:18611-35638 GCA_016801125.1 Novumbra hubbsi
CAGTGCTAGATACCAGTCCGCGCCTCGCTGGTTGGGCTCCCCAGTGCTAGATACCAGTCTGCGCCTCGCTGGTTCGGCTCCTCAGTGCGGGCCGATTAAACTCCCCAAGCTTTGACCTCATCCTCACATACCCGAATTATTCTCATAATACTATTAACCCAATATGATGTAGATGTGCTCGTAGAGGTGCCGTGCTGGGATGTTAACTACTAGTCGGTAGGTCAGGCTTTTGGACTGCTGGATATCGTTACAACATTAGTGCTGGTCTGTGGTGTCTGTGCTATGTCCACCCCCATGTCTACATTTCCCTAGCTGATGTGGGTCTTGCTAGCGTGTGCCCGAACAAGGTAAGATTCTCTGTGACCCCCCCCCCCCCCCCACAGGACACAAATCCCTACAAACTCTTTTACTACATTAATGGGCTATGGAAACTCCAGGTTTAGGCTCAATTCCATTTCAATTCGAGTCAATAAAAAATTCCACTGAAACTCTGCGTTCATTCAATGCTTTTTAAGGAACATTTGGATTTGGAAATTGAATTTGGTTCGCTTTACCGAAGTGACCATTATTGTATTTGTATTGACCCCAACTATTCAAACCAAATGCACCTTCATACATTATGTTATAATCTGAATATATGAATAATCAACTGGTGAATGATTGTAGACTGATCTAATGAATTACAAATCATGGTGCTTCCTCTGTTGTTGAGCACCGATCCTCAGAGCTAAAACCTGTTGGCGTGTCGGAGTGTTCCTGACTAATGTTCTGTTTTATTGTATTCTGATAATGTCATTTAATCTCAGCATCAATTAAAATGTATTTGTCATTTTTTACCAGACTGATATATAAATACGATGTTAGTAAGCAAAAACAGCAAAGAGTCAAAAAACATGTAAACATTGCACCATTTTGGCTATTTATGAATACCTAAAAAGGTTGAGGCTGTTGACCCTAACCCTATGTGGGTGGGGGTGGATTTATGACCCTAACCCTATGTGGGTGGGGGTGGATTTATGACCCTAACCCTATGTGGGTGGGGGTGGATTTATGACCCTAACCCTAAATGGGTGGGTGTGGATTTCTGACCCTAACCCTAAATGGGTGGGTGTGGATTTCTGACCCTAACCCTAAATGGGTGGGGGTGGATTTCTGACCCTAACCCTAAATGGGTGGGTGTGGATTTCTGACCCTAACCCTAAATGGGTGGGGGTGGATTTCTGACCCTAACCCTAAATGGGTGGGGGTGGATTTCTGACCCTAACCCTAAATGGGTGGGGGTGGATTTCAGTTGACCCTATATGGGTGGGGGTGGATTTCAGTGGACCCTATATGGGTGGGGGTGGATTTCAGTTGACCCTATATGATTTTAATCTATTTCTTCCTTGTTCCCCTCTTCTCACCCGCGTTCATGCATTGTCTCACCCACTCACCCCCGCCTCCACCCTCTCACCCCCCCCCCCCCCCCCCGGGGCAGTCGCCATCTACCTGGGCATCAAAAAGCGCCAGAGCCCCGGACCCCCCGATGCGGCTGGGATGTGAAGATGCGGAGCCCCCGGGACCCTGCGGAGGTGGTGCTGGTGCTGCGCGAGGCGGCCCGGGGCTGCGGCTGCCAGGTCCACCAGGCCGGGCCCTTCCTGCTGTCCTGCACCCACGGCGCGGCCGGCTCGCGGGTGGCCTTCGAGGCCGAGGTGTGCCAGCTGCCGGCCGGGCCCGCCGAGACCAGCGGCGTGCGCTTCAAGCGCCTGTGGGGGGCGCCGCTCGCCTTCCGGGACATCGCCACCAAAGTGTCCAAGGAGCTGGAGCTCTGAGGGTGACGGGGGGGTGGGGAGGGGTGGACAGACTGAAAGGGGGTGGGGTTCGGGGGGGGGGGGTGACGAGAGGTAGATCCCGCCCCCACCCCCTCCTTCGCCCGTCAATGCCAACCCGGTTTCACCCCCGCCAAAGACCCGCTTCTAATGCCACACGGACACGTCGTCATGGGCGACACGGTGCCGCCACTCGCTGACCTTTGACCTATGAGCCCTGCTGGAGCGCCTCCGGGTCATGTGACTCTGCGGAGCGGCTGTCGTCGCTGGGGTTGTTCTTATGTGTTTGTCCTCATTTACTTTTAAACAGCTGCTATTTAAAATGTTTTTAATATTGATTTTTATTTCTATTTCGCTTTAAAGGGCGGGAGATATACCTCTTACAGTTGTTTCTGACCATGCGCATTTAAGAAACAAGGGCCAGCTTTTTGCCGGTCAGAGTTCCAGCCTATAAAGGAGACATGGTGAAACGCGGATGTGGGCAAAATAACAGATCTGTAAAACAAAGGCCAGATCCTTCTGCTTAAACATTGTTTGTTTTTACCGGGGATTTCTGCTACTCTCTTCGATATTCATTTCTTTTGTTTGTATCCCGTCTGTTATGAATGAGCAAAGCTGTCTGACTTCAAAGTGGAGTACGCAATGAGTGCTCTTATGAACCTCTATCCCTTTATTTTTCTCTGTTACAGCAGGTCATGTAAACAGGCGTCCAACAGTCTTCTGGTAGCACTTTTTGGTTGAGCGGTATCACCAGTTGTATTTCCTCTTGAGTGGCACAGTAACAAGTGTCAGTACTTCCAACTTGATTTGATGTCAGCTTTTTTTGTATATTTGTTTTTTTTAAGATCACCCAGGAATTCCTACACACAGACAATTGGATTAACTAATTGTCTTCTCAAAACAAGTACAGGTAATATTGATCACACAAAATGGTGGCTTTGTAGATTGCATTCGGTTCCGTTCAGCCATCCCTGGTGTGCTGTAGCCGCGTCCGAGCTGATAGCCAATTAGACTTTGTCTTGTTGCGGTGTGTGAACATGTGAGGATGAGGCTGCTGTACTTCAGAATGTGACACTTGGTGAGCTTGTTGAAATCAACCCTGACACAATTCTATATCTGTACCACGCCCCTGACGTGCTCACAATGGGTGTTAGATGGGCGATGGATGGTCATTCACTTAGGCATTGACTGTTTCTCACTTGCTTGGGTTTGCACCAATCTACAGTAAATGCTCCTGGTCGACGTTTGATGGGTCAGCCGATAAGGCAGAGCTTAATTTCCAACTAGGGCAATAAGCTACTATGGACAGTGTGCTTTTCTAGTTCAGAATGTTTTCTCAGATCAAACTGTCATTGGTGTCACAGAATGTTCCAGAATGTTCCTGGGCCTTTCTGGTTCGCTGCAGGACTCTGGCCTTTTTTTTTTTTTTTTAATGGCTCAAAGATTCATCAACCGTCAATAATGAACTCGTCAGATTTTTCTCTTCTGTCACTGTTCCCATATGAGGTGCTTTTGGCAGTGTGTAACATCCCAGGTATATGCCGTAACATGTAACACCTCTGGCCATATCTGTCATCCACCCAAACTGGACGGTTTGCCCAAAATGCTCACAAATCCCAAGTTGTTTTAGGCAACAGTTTTCCACCTGGTTCCTTTTAACAAAATCATATATTGCACATGTGTATCGCAACAGTACATAGTAATCCATAACACTACTATGACGTCAGTATACCTGTTGCAAGGAATCATGGGAGATTTAAATCGCAACAGGTGGCCACAAATGTCTTAAAATGTGAAAGCTGTGATTTAGGGCTATTTCTGCAAAATAGGAATTCTCTTGCCCAACAATTCCCATAGATATTGCTTAAAGGTTTAGGACCGTGCTCCAAGAGTAGGAAGTAGTCGTGTGTTTGAAACAGTTCCTGTTATGAAGTAAATGGAGTGCAACCATGGAAACGATTGACATGCAGTCCTACTTGTCTCTGAGGAAAAGTGTGTGAAGCAAAAATAAATGATCCTTTCAAACTCAAACATTCTTTAGCAAGTTGCTGTTGTCTGTTGATGTGATGTCAAATGATTCCAAATGTCCGTTTTGTCTTCATGAAGTAAATCTGTTTATTGTAGCATAGTTTCCGGGCTTGCCTTTGCAGGGTTGGTGTTTTGTTATGTGCGTTGGACCACTGCATTCTGGGTGAAGGGTGGATGATGATGACAGATATGCAGTACAAGCATCATGTATGGAGACGTGTGATGGTGTTTATATCTGATATGGACTGATATCTGGGTTGTCAGATGGTAATGATGGTGATGATTGGTGTGTGTGTGTGTAGAGACCATACAAACAGTGAGGTTGATTGTTTAGTGGGGCTTGTTTTATTTGCTTGATAATTTTTTTTTTACAACCAAAAACTGTTTTAACATTAGTTGCATTCACAGCTGTGGCCCGTGGCACCAGACCGAAATGCACCCATTTGATCCCAGGATGTTAGAGAGAATGGAAAAGACGGGGTAGGATGGTAGGAAAACGACATTTCCGATAGAGATGAAGAAAGGGGCTGTGAAGGAGGGAGTTGGAGCACCGCTGAGTGTCTTTAGGAAAAGTCCCGGGAGGCAGGGTCTTGCCCGGATGACCACAAAGCTGGTCGTTTCTTTTATAGTAAAAAAGCTCTGAAGCACTCGACCGCTTTACTTCTGGGCGGGAATCATGCCATCGATGGACTCTCCCTTCTCCAGCTTCTTCTCCATCTCCACCATGAGCTTCACGCCGTCCACCACCAGCTGCACCTGCTGCACCTCTGAAGATCCCAGGCGATCAGCGTTGGAAATGTCGAAGATTCCACCCACGGAAGCAGTGTCTACTCCACCTGCAGGAAAAGGGGGGGGGGGGTCAAAGGTGAGTTCCTCCTCAACAGTGAGTTCTTGTAGGAGGTACGTGTCGGGTGAAGGCTATTGCTTTTTCCTGGTCGGCTAAGAGAGGCATCGCAGGGCACCGTTTGGACTATTCGCCATCTCAAACTTCACTCTTACCTGTGCCGCGCTTCTGCAGACGCAGCCGGGTCAGGATCTCCTCGAACTTGGCGTGCGTGCTCAGCTTGGGCAGCTTGACGTGCACGCCCCCGCGCAGGCCGGTGCCCAGGTTGGAGGGGCAGGTCAGCACGAAGCCGAGGTGCTCGTTCCACATGAAGCCGTGGTTGTGCTTCTTGAAGATCTCCTCGATCTGCACGTGGGACGAAATTCAAGAGGGTTCCACTGAGGGTGGGCCTTCAGGCGACGACGGGAGGCTTATGTGCCTTTTGATAATGTGAAATGAACACAGTGAAGGATGAGCGCCAGTCGAGGGGGTGTCGACACGCCCACCCTAGGTTACCTTGTTCAGACCGACGCAGAAGCGCCTGAAGACCTCCTTCATGTTGCCGCCCTTCTCCATGGAGATGACACGCAGGTGATCCTCCTCGTTCACCCAGACCAGGAAGCTCTTGGACTCGTTGTGCCTTCAGAAAGGAGGCAGTGAGCATCAGGTGGCCCCCGCGGCACGCGTCGCCCCTCCCCACTAACCGGCCCGGAGCCCTGGCACTCACCAGATTCCCCTGCCGTCGGGCCAGTCCCGGGCCATGCCGGCGGCAAGCAGAAGCGGGGAGACGGGCTTGTCGAACAGAAAGTGGTCGTTGATCAGCTGGTCCTGCTCCGCCTCGGTCATGCCGTTCAGGGGGTAGTACTTTCCCTTGAACTCGCCGTCCAGGGTCGCCAGGGCTAAGGGGCAGGGACGAAGAGGAAAGATTGGCACGGCGGCAAGTCGAGACGACGCCTTAGTTACGGAGCCTTAGTTACGGCGCATTCAGACGCTCACCCTCGATGGACAGCTTCTCCACCATCCTGCGCTCTGCACGGCTGTTGTGGGGGGGCAGGGTGTACCCCTTGATGCTGCGGCCGGTACGCACGCGGCTGGACAGGACGTAGGCTGGGTCGAGATCGTCGCCTCCCTGCGAACGGGGAAGAAGGGCGTTGTCAACACACGCTTGTTGGAACGCTTTAGTCATCCCCGCTTGGGGTTTCGGGTGGCAAGTTGGGAATTCGGGATTTGTCGCGGCCACAGGCGACACCTACCTTCAGGTTCTCGAAGTTCAGGTCGGTCTTGTGTTTGTCGGTGGGCTTGTAGCCTCCGTGACGGTCGGAGATGATGGGGTCGAACATATCCTTGAAGACTTCATAGGACTCCTCGTCACCGGCAACGCATCCGACGGTCATGATGAAGGGATGTCCTGCGAACCAAGAGAGAGACTAGGTGGTGAGCCCTGTCTGAGTGGACCACACGGACCGATTGTGAGGCCGTCGAATTTCAGTTGATTTTTAATCTGAACACTCGTGCTTTCAGGTGCACTTTGCAGCCCTTTGGCGGCCCAGGACGTGCAGATGTTGCGAGCTCAGAGGCCCAGACAGGTCAGGCTGCTTGCGGTGCGTCCAGTTCTCACCAGGGTTGTCCACGCCGGTCTGGATGCAGTCGTCCAGGGTGAAGCCGGAGGGGGTGGACTTGCTCCTCAGCTTGCCGTACATCTCCTTGTTCAGCACCTTGGCCATGTGGTTGTTGTGCAGGGAGAGGTCTGGGTACTCCTCATCGGTGGAGAACTTCATCTTGTAGTCGTTGTGGACGTTCTTCGCCATGATTGCGGCACTCTTTTGTTCTACAGGAAGACGGAAAGAAGGAACTCCAGGTGTGAGTGTCAACAGGTTTTCCCTGGCAAACGTAAACATGTCAGAAAGCCCTCCCGTGGAAAATATTTAATAATATGTTGAGATCTAATTGGGAACCAAACAACCACAGTTAGAAAAGACAAAAGAGCATTATTTCTGAAAGTAAATCAACTTTTTTTTTGCCATTGCCTAATGGCACAACAAATGCCACTGCTGATGCCATAATTCATGGCTTGTTGTACTAAGGATCTAAGGATTCTCTGAAAAAGACCCTAGACTTAATGTGCCTGTGACAATTCAGTCTTCTCCAACTCAGTCTTATGGCCTTTGCCAGCCATGGTCTCATGTTTCCACAGAGAGACGGGGGGGTGGTCTGTGTGCTTTTATGCATTTGGCAGCAGAAGGTATTTTTAGACCACTCTCTGGCACCCCATATCTCCATTCCTTCAATGTGTTTGTACCAGAAAGTTCCAGACCATCTCAATTCACTCTGTTCAATTAAGCTTACGACCCACCTTGACAACCCCTCACAACAATGAATAGAATATCTTCCAAATACTAAAGTGCTGAGAAAAAGTTGCATACAATATACAAACATTTTTTTTTTTACTACACACTGGTAAAATCTGAAGTTATTTTCCAACAATGGTAACAAATCAACTATTATCTGAACATCAGCTGTCCTGTGATTTTCAGTCCTCTACACCACTTGAATGATTCAGTGATCTTCACAAACCAGTGCTCAGTTTGTAAAATCCATACCCGCTGGCTAAAGTTCTTCAATCACACAAATCCGTGTCTATGTAGGCATACGAGAATGATATGTAACAAAAAAAATAATAATGCTGAAGGAAAAAAATCTTCTGTTTTTAGGAAACACTTGAAGAAACTGACAAAATCTCCAATAAAAAACCTTTAAGAAATACTTTCAGAATTCCAAATGAAGCAACAAATGAGTGGTTTGAAAGTGATAGTTTCAGTAGCACTCTTTCCCTAATCTGTTCCAGAGGCTTACTGGCTAGTAGTTTTACCTGCACAGGAGAAAAGAAAGAGGTAACGTTCCCGGGATCAGTCCACAGAAGCCAATATAGGGTTGCCCAACTTTGACAGGTGTCAGATCCTAGCTTATATACCCACACCTTTGTCCCCATTCGCTGTTTTCTCTCTCTGAATCCTGTCACTGGATTGGACAACCGCAAACCCCGATGCCCAGTTTAGATTCTGAAAGGCAAGAAGTAACATCACAACACCCGAGATGGCAGAACAGCTGCGCCCAGCCCTCTGACCTGCCTCACACCCCCCTTCCTCTTATGGGAGGGGGGAGCAGGCGTAAGAAAAGACACAAGTGGACAGTTTCATAAGTGTTCACACGGACAGTTGGGGAACGAATAACTACGTGTTACATCATCACGATACTACTCTTCGATTGTGCCAATTGTTTTTATACCTTTGTTAAAGTTTACATCGGGCGAGAAAATTCTCTGATCATGGTTAATAAAGCATCAAATTCACAAAATATGTAACCAGCCACTTGTCAATGGAGACTCACCACATTACCTCCCAAACTGATAACTACATAGCTGCACTACAGAATCTAGATATACTTATGTTAATTGAGTAAATCAACTTATCCCATTATCTTACAAGCCTACCACCCATATGTGTGCTGTGTCAATTTTGTGGTTCTTGGTTGCAGGTGTACATTGTGTCGTTAGTGAAAGAATTTCAATCTGATTGGCTGTGTATATCTGATTTGGGGATAATTCTCTGTTATTCTCTGTAATATACAATATAATATACCAGACACTCTCTAATACCTTGGGTAACAGTACTGGAGCAGATATTACCAGACACTCTCTAATACCTTGGGTAACAGAACTGGAGCAGATATTACCAGACACTCTCTAATACCTTGGGTAACAGAACTGGAGCAGATATTACCAGACACTCTCTAATACCTTGGGCAACAGAACTGGAGCAGATATTACCAGACAGGTTTCAGTGGTTGGTTAAGGTAGGTGGGGTGGAGATCTTCTTGTCAATACCAAGAATACAGTTTCTCAGCTGTCCCATGCCTATTCAGACCTAACACAACTGACCTAATTAGCTTCTAACCACGTTCCCATGCCCCTCCGTTTGCCTCGGTCAACTCCCTCAAACTCCCATCCATCCTCTGCATTCACCACGGTCCACAGCGTTTCCATGGTAGCATGCTGCAGTTGAGGAGACTTCGGGCCATCCTGACATATTCTATGGGGATTTATTTCCAGAACCGGCCACTTTGGACAAGACACTTGCAGTTTATTTGAGGTTAACTTTCAAAATCAACCAATTGTTCAGCTTGTTTTGTGGGTCAACCGATCTTTACTTTTCATTTGACAAAATTTGGAGAACTGTATTTTTACATTTAGAGTTCTTTATCATAGATCGCAGAATACCCCGACAGGCAGAAGACCTCCCTTGGACTGGTTTGATTTTCTTTTCAGTAGTGGAATCAAGTTATTTTCAAGACACCGCCTCTGCCAACTGAGGCTTTTAGGACAACCAGCCAGACTACATCCCCAGCATGTAGGACAAGGAGGCAACAGAGGAACTGAGATGACAATAAAGAAAAAAGGAGAGGAGAGAGCAGGCACTCCGGGCCTGTACTGAGCCTACCACGCTAACTGCTCCACTGGCTCCAGACGCTTTGGCAGAGAGAAGGTAGTTATGTAAATGTAGCAGCAGTGTAAATAATGTCGGGGACAGGGGACCCCGTGAACTGGTAACACCTTTCCTAAGCCTCTGCTGCAGAAGCCCCAGGAAGCAGAGTGCATGTCAGGGGGGGGTTACACGCAAGACAGCTGCTCCTCAGAGAACCTTGTGTGATCACGGTGTGTTTATATAACTGTGTGTGTGTGCATGTGTGTTGATCAGCCAGCTCTATGTTGGTTGAACTGTAAGAAAATGCATTTTTTTTTTTTTGTCAATTAGGTGGGATTTCAAATTGTACTGGCTGATCTCTTCTGATGACCCAGTTAATGTTGAGATGTCTGGTGCCTCCTGATTTCCAGCCAGATCCGTGTTCTACCAAGTGACCCCTAATGTGTCAGCCCAATTTAAAATGAAGGCTTTTTTTTTGTGTTTCTCAGTTCACAATCGGCTCTATTAAAAGTAAACCATGAGTGACAGGCGTCACTGTGCATCCTAAACAGTATAGTTTTCATCCATTCTCGTCTGCAAGTGGGAATGATACCGACCTGACTATGCTACTAAATAGCTAGCGATTCGATAGCATCAGCTGATTCACCTCAAGCTTTGGAGTGAGGTTACATATGCAACTCTGTTTCTCAGCGGGTGCATATGTTGGCTTCTTAAATAAACTACTAGCAAACAGCAAGGAAAGAAAAGGTAGAAAGTAGAAACCTCCCCAAGACACAATGTGGGCTGTGCTTCACAGCAGAATGAAGAATATGTAACAGGAAGCCCAGGATTACTGCAGTGACGTCCTCTTTGGAATCTGTACATGGTGTGACCTCTGGTTGGCTAGCGTCAAAAATGTCCACGTATGTAGCAAATGGTGTAAGCAGTCCACATGAGCTCCAAACACCCAGTGAAAGGGAACACCCCACACACTTGACAGTATGCTGTATTTGTTGAAAAGTGGAAGTAAAGGGGTAACGGAAGCAGCTCACTGAACATTTGGAAAGATGTCTTTCCAACCGGAAATCTTTGCAACATCAACGTTTGCTAATGGAGAAGAGTTAGTGATCAGTAGTGGTAGACCAACGGAAAGGTCACGCTGTATGAGTATAGGATGCCATCTAAAATAGCATCTGACACGGTGCTGTTGTGTACCACACATTGTATTTATTAGACTAAACCGGCTAAAATGCAATGTAACTTTCGTCTTCTCCGAGAGCTGTCCAAACCACGGTACAGCCGCTTCCAATGGCTGTCACTATTTCACTACTTTCACACGTTACAGAATCAAAATAAACTTGGCAGGTTGAGTGTGCATCAGCTCTGTTGCTAAAGACATGTTTTAATATTAGTGTTTTGAGATTTCATACAATCTTCTACTCTACGTGTTTTTTGGCTGGCCCTCTAGAAGTATTTAGTCTTACGTCAGACAGCCTGCAGCCCATCTGTGTCAATATTAACTCAGTATCTTCTTACTAATCTTGTAATTTGTTAACATGAAAGAACTATTACAGGGTCTTCAGAAAGTATTTTACAAATTTTGACAAAATGTATATTTGATTACTTGTCCTTGTCAACAATCTTCACACAATACCCCATAATGTTTCTAGAACTTCATAGAACCTGTGGCAAACTCAATTGATTGGACATTATTATAGAAAGCTATTGAACACATGTGTGTTGGGGTGCAGATCTGGTTGAAGTTATAAAAAAACCTCCTAAAGAATTGAAAGCTCCCAGGAGCACAGTGGACTCTATCATAGTAAAATGAACCACAAAGGCTCTTCCTGGAGCGGGTCTTACCAAACGAGTTAGGAGAACCTGCTAGAAAGAAGCAGAATCTCTGCAGCACTCCATCAATCAGGCCTTTATAGTTGACTGGCTATGCAGAAGCCACTCCTAAGTAAAGGGCATTTCACATGCTGTCTAATGGAGCCAATCCAAAGCCCAGAATTGAACCACACTGAATTAATGTGGGGTGACATGAAGATCGCAGTTCACCAATCTGAAAGGTCTTGTCAGGATCAAAAAGAATGGGAGGAACCATATAGGTCTTTTAAGTCACTGACAAATCTGTTTATTTCTGAAGAAAATATTTTATTATTAATTTGCCTGACCTTCTTGTCCACTGAAATTCTCAGTCTGACCGTGAGAGCGTTATTTAAATACACAGCTCTGGCAGGAATAATTAATAACACAGGAAAATATGTTTCATGACCTCAATGGGCTTTTCACATTTCAGTTTGAGTATGTTGGAACTTTGGTGATGGAACTGCTTCCATTCTAACCAGCCAGCACAGTCACTCGTGCTATGTTTAGAATCACGGTGCTCCCAAGTTCTCTGTCCACCAGTGCCAGATTAGCTGATTAAATTGCATCGACTCAGCGATCTCTCTCTTCCCATACCTTTTTTCCTTCACTTGACCTGGGGCTGTAGTGGATTTTTACTGACCAAAGTGATCTAGATAGGTAAGACACATTACAACGAAGACACTGTGATAAAATACCAATGTCCACCCACAAATAACCTCCATACTCTGATACAAACTCATTCATCTGTCTTTTGATTGGCCCACTGCTCAGGCATGGTCAGTATGCACACGAACAGCTGTCCAATGGGTGTCAGCTGAAGTGTAACTTTGCTCCACACAGACATATCAATCACATTCCCTGCAGTTTATCGTCAGAGATACACTACTGTTCAAAACATTTGGGGTCCCAAATTGACTTGTTTGCAGAAGACAAAAAGAAATTGTCAATTTAAAATGACATTAATCATACATAAAGTGTAGACGAATGTTGTAAATGACAATTGTAGCAGGAAATAACTGATTTGTAATTAAATATCTCCATAGGCGTACAGAGGCCCATTTCTAGAATCCATCAGTCCTGTGTTCAAATGGCACATTGTGATTGTTAATCCAATTATTGGTTTATTACAGGCTCAAATTACCCGAAACAAATAACTTTATTCTGAAACTCTTCAGTCTACTCTTGTTCTGACAAAAGAAAGCTATTCCAAGCAAGAAATTGACAAGAAACTGAAGATCTCATTCAAGGCTGTGTACTAATTCTTTCACAGGACAGCACAAACTGTCTCTAACCAGAAACAAAGGAGGAGTGGGAGGCCCCGGAGCACAACTGAGCAAGAGGACAAATACATTATTGTCTAGTTAAAGAAACTGATGCCTCAAAGGTCCTTAACTGGCAGCTTCATCATATAGCACCCGCAAAACACCAGTCTCAACGTCAACAGTGCACAGTTGTGCATTTGTACTTTCACTTTTTACATGGGCTCTAGCTTAAAGGAAACAGAAAGATTTTGCCAGCCTAAATACAATTTTAATCTTAAAAGTGTCAAAGTTTTGGACAACTTATCGCAGATCAACATACAAATACAAGTGTTGGTCCACATCGCTGAACATGAACGGGAGATATGAAGACGGGTAATATCTGTGCAGGGTGGAGTTCATTGGTCACTGATGCTCGTCACGCAAGTGACCTGACCTTTCCGCATTGTGAACTCAGGACATGCAGAGTCGTGAGGCAGAGCACTGAGGCCCAACTGCCCATAAAAGGTATCTTGTCTTCCTCAGTAGCCACACAAGCCTGGCAGCTGAACCATCAATCACCCCGCTCGTATAACTGCCTACAGACACCTTGCGTGACCTGCTCTCTGTTCGCTTGCTTTTTCATCTCTGTGAAAGATGTCACTGTGTTTCATGAGCGATGTTGGCCTCTATTTACCACAAACGGACAAGAAGGTCTCCATTCAGTAGCATGGACCTCCCTCAATCAGTCAAATGTATGAATTTGATAAAGCCCCCTTTACCTCCACATTTGGAAGAAGTTGATTAAGCAGATACCCAATTTAAAACCTGAAGACCAACCAACAACAGAAATGTAAGCATGGAAGATAGGAAAATCTCCCTAGTAGGGTTGGAAACTAGGACGAAACATAGAGAAGAGCTGGGTACCTCTTCTGGCAAAGCTGGACGGAGGCTATAATACTTTTTTAGATTTCATTGTTCCCCAGTACACTTGCATGTTCAGCTGACCAGGTGGTTTTGCTGTGACCAGAGTCTTCAGGTAGAATCCAGATCAGTGCGCTCAGGACCTCATATTTGGACGAAGGCTGACCTTCCATCAGGACAACAACCCTAAGAACACAGCCAAGACAATGCAGAAGGCCCAGCTAGAGCCCAGACTTAAACCCAATCTCTGAGAAACTCAAAAATGGCTGTGGCGGAATGTTCAGCATCAACCCTGACAGAGCGTGAGAGGATCTACAAAGAATAAAAAAGAGAAACTCCCCAAATACAAGTGTAACAAGCTTGTGTAATCATACCCAACCAGTCTCAAGGCTGTTATTGCTGCCAGAGGTGTTTCAACAAACTACAGAGTACAGGAGAATGAATAGTTAGGTAAATGTGATATTCTGTGATATATACATATTTAATTTATTATGGGGTAGTGTGTGTAGATACATTTTAAATATATATATACACATTTTATTAATTATATATTAAGTTTTAAACAAAATGTGGAGAAATTAAAGAGGTCTGAGTGCTATCCGATTGAACTGGAAATGTAGCACAATGACATGAGATACTGCCGTTTAGTTGTGTGAAATATATTACCAAGTACAATATTAATTTATAGTTTTTAAAATAATGTATTTAACAGACAAAGTAAAATGATAACTTAATTTTAATCATTCTCCTATACCCCTGTGAAACCTGTGGTCATGTTTATGCTGACAAACATATGACTACTGTCACAATAACTCTTGCTACAGTTCTGACGTTCACTGATGATTGTCGCTGAGTTAGGTGATACTCCCTTTCTAATACATCCACAGTAGAACGTATTCAATAATAATATTTATAAAGAATTATTAATATTTAACAACATTCCAACATTGCTTATCTATTCTGGGCTAAATGTTTTTCTTTTAATATTTACTCATTTAAATGTCGGACATTTATTTTGAAGGCGAAACTAAGAGAAGCTAGGATTCCGCTATTGAGGCTTATTCGGGCTTATTCCTATTGTGGATAGCTTCTTATACGTCAGATAGATGGCCTTTTTTTTAGATGGATGGCCTTACTTGTCCCTAGAGAGAGATGTTGACGTCCCTGCTACCGCGGTGCATCACGGGAATCATCAGATCAGGTAAGCTGAAGACCGTCTGGGTCTTAAGGACAGGTGAATACAGAATTACGATAGGCCACCTGTTAATGCCGTCGTCCAAAGATAACCGTTATCTTTGCCACATAATATTCAACCACTGGATGTAATAACTTTAATAAGAGGCCGAATGAAAATAGGACACACTACAAAAAGATATCGACACCTCGCAAAAAAAACTGGAATTAACAGCAAGTATGTTAAAATATATTTTGTTCTTGTTGGCTTTGTATCGTTTTTAGATACGTTTCTCCATTCAACTGGTAATAGTAAGGAGATGGCATCATAATTTTGTAGTATCAGGCATTAATGGTTGTCTTGCAGTGTCGGAACGGTTTACGTGTTACATGTGTGGGCGAGTCGTGATATTGATGTTCAACATTGTAGGCCTGTTGTTTGTTGATCATGATATTGTTTTTGTTAATTTTTATTAATCAAAATATACATTTAAGAAATATATCATACATGTTTACTTTATTAATTTACTTTTACGGTGTATTACTACAAGTTACCATCTGAAGCTTTTTTGACAAACCATCTACTTAGTGTGTCACATTAAAAATCGTAATCCATATTAAACAATGTGCATGGATGCAAATACGGGTCCGGTACTTGCACGCTGGTCACGCCTAGATTACCTGTTGTTTGTCTTTTTGTTGCGCTTGTCAAAGAGAATGCATCTCAGGAAGTCATCATCCAACGTGAGTAAGGTTAGGTCAGCCCATTGTAACGCTCTATACGTTATATTGAGTCGTGTTTGCAGAAGTTAAAAGTCAAACAATTAATGCTCATGTCATTAGATTGGGTGTGGAATTTAATTGAACAAGATGAATGCCAAGATATATGCTTATGCTGCAAACACAGGTTTTGACATGTTTCACCGTACAGTACTTTTCAAGCAAATAACTTAGGCTACTTGAACTTTCTGAACGTAATTACTGATGATTAATATACTTGCTTTGTATGCTGTGTTTTCTCAGTTAGTTGCAAAGGGATTTAATGAAAAGCATTGATTAAACTGCATTACATTAGTCAGGTATAATTTATTGGCAAATCTCCTGTAGAATAATGTGTCAAACTTACCAAAGATAAATGGCAACCCGTTTACCTGATCTGATTGGCTCCAGCCACTCCAGCGGGGATCAGTATAGTGACCCCAGTCAAAACGAAAATACCAGCTAAACTCCTCTTCAGATACTGTTTGCTAGCTTCAACTCCGTGACTAACCGACAGAACTCCTCGTTGTTAAAGTTATATCAGTTGAACAAATCACACAAATAAATGCGACGTTTTAACCATTTATTTAATAAAATGGAAATAAATGTTGTTTCCTTATGTTGAAAACACTAGTACATAACTACCTTATTATGGACGTATTTTAGTCACAACCCGGATCTCAATTCTATTTAAATACTCTGGGGAACTTGAAGTGGGCCTTTGAAGAAGCAGTACTATAAAGCAGAGTGGGCCAGAAATTATTCCCAGTCGATGTAAGAGACCGTTACAGGAAACGGCCACATTAGGTTATTTCAGTAAAAGGTGACAACAACAGCTATTGAAGCAAGAGGTGAACCTAGTTTTTCTACACTATGAAAATGCGTCTCTGTGGATAGTAAATTAAGGAATTACTTCAAAGGATAAACTTCCAGCTTCTTTTGTTAAATTAGGTTGCCTTTATCTGTCCCTAGATAGTGTTGAAGTGAAGATTCCATATCCATGTGTTCATATTTCCATATCCAAATATTACTCCTCTCCAGCCCTGTTTTTACCCTGGTCTCAAACTGTCCCTGGCTGTAGTTTTCTCAGCTTTTTCTTACCTGCTCCCTGGGGGATGTCTGGATGTCATGTGGGCCTCGGCGGTGACCTCCCCGCTGAGTCTCTGCACTCCACTGCCTGGTGGAACTGTCCACCATGGTCTGAATTCTATTACTTTCCACCCGCGTGGATTTGGCACTTATTCAGCCGTTTATCTCTGGGGTTTTTACTGACTTTACGGGTCATCGTAGTGTCCCGAGCCAGGCTATTATTATATTTATCATCCTTTTGGAATGTGGGTAATGCGTTCCGGCACCTCTGTGTTTTTATTGTAAATGCTGTATACCATCTGTTTATAGGTACTCTATATGAGGCACAAGGTTCTCAGTGTGCCACTCATCATGTTATTCTTCGTTAGGACGTCTGGTAACACAACCCTGTCATCCAATCACTCATTGGGCCCGACCATCTTCCATGTTACCTTATCAAACTGACCTGTGATGTTTCGTGTCCCACATCCCTCTGTCATGTCGGATGCTAATGTCGTGATATTTTATTACTTTTGCGATCACCAGGATTAGGATTTATGCGAATGAACATCAGGATTCTCCTTCCCGAAACTCAACAAGTTGAAAACAATACATACAAACTCAGAGGCTCCCATTCCTGGTTATAAATGATTCTGTGAGAAATAATGAAAATTATGTTCTATATAAGTCCATTTGGGGAACACAATTAGTGTTCTATATAAGTCCATTTGGGGAACACAATTAGTGTTCTATATAAGTCCATTTGGGGAACACAATTAGTGTTCTATATAAGTCCATTTGGGGAACACAATTAGTGTTCTATATAAGTCCATTTGGGGAACACAATTAGTGTTCTATATAAGTCCATTTGGGG
>JACXGK010004961.1:0-17846 GCA_016801125.1 Novumbra hubbsi
GGAAGGTAGACAGACAGACATGGGAAGGTAGACAAACAGACATGGGAAGGTAGACATGTAGACAGACAGTCATGGGGAGGTAGTGATGTAGACAGACAGACATGGGAAGGTAGACAAACAGACATGGGAAGGTAGACATGTAGACAGACAGTCATGGGGAGGTAGTGATGTAGACAGACAGACATGGGAAGGTAGACAAACAGACATGGGAAGGCGGACATGTAGACAGACTGATAAGCATTAGGTCCGGTGGAAGAGACCGCCTGGGATGGGCTGGAAAAATGTCCTCTATGTTCCTGTCTCTTCAATTCTCTCTCTCTCTTTCCCCCGACTTTCTCTTCACATCCTTTCTTCATGACTTGTTTCTTTTGCTCATACTGCCTATCCTCCCCTCCTTCTCTCCCCTCCACTCCTCTCCACTTCTCATCTTTTGGCCAGCACTCTGCCAGTCAGGGTGTAACAGAGTGTGAGCTGCATCCCTCCATCTGGAGCCTGGCCCCGCCCCCGCTGCAGCTGTACGAGTCAAAGATTTATGATAAACCAGCTCATCTATATGAATGAGCCAAGCTACTTATTCAGGGAGATGCGGACATCAAAGATGGAGGATTATGCAGTAACACTATGCTCTACGTATATAATGGAGAACTAGAGATCGGAGGAGGATGACGTGTGTTTGTGTTCAGTATAGTAGCTTATTATTTAGATTACTACATTATAGTAATTGCTTCCTATACATAAATATATATTCTCTACACATAGTGTAGGTAGTTTATATCTTAGGGTTATCGTATCGAGTTATTTGGTTATTTAGTTTAACTCTTGTTCTTTTTAACAATATTTTTGGGGCATTGAAGATGTGTTTAGACTTTACATTGAATAGCAAATATTCAGGTGGATTTATACAGCATTTTTGTCACCCAAGTTTCTTGAAAAGGCAGTTAAGTTTTGGCTTAATTGTTCTGAGACTGGGCAAAGGTGATGACGGTGCCACTGACCCAGGAAAACTTTTAGTACGGGAGTAATAGCATCTCCCTTTTGTTAAATTGTATAGATGATTTTTCCTAAAAATGAATGTACAAAAATGGTCTGTCGTCACTGTCTAAGCAGTAGAATACTAAGCCACGTAGCAGCTTCATAAAATAATTAAGAAAAGCAGTTGGTGCTGCTGAATCATTTGGTTCGTACAAGTTTGCCTTGTTCTGATGTCATGAGTAGAAGAAACATTTCATACAATCAGACTTCTAGGGAAAGTGGTCCAAGTACCTTTATACAAACTTTATACAGAAGTCAGTAGTCGTTTCTGCTCAACCTGAAAATTACAATTACTCAATATTAACTAGCCAAATGTATTTTGAGTACATGCATCATAAAATATTTTAGAGTACTTCTATCCCCCACCACATATATTCCATAAGGACTTTTACTGAAAGTGGCTGGAGTCAGCCAACAAAACAACAAAAGGTTTATGTCGTTTAAGTAAAATCAGAAATAATACAAACCCACTGGTCCAAGCTTCCTGCACATTTTGCCGTTTAAATACTGTTTATAACTTAATGTATGAGCAGTAACATCTAAATAGTCTGAAATATTTAGAAAGAAGTAGTCTTAAGCAAGTACATTAATAACAATAAGTAAGCTAAAGATTGTAAATGGGGATGTTGCTTTGCAAGCCCTATTAAAAATGGTTAATTTGTCATGAATTCCAATGAGATGGGCCTGGCGTCTTTTACAACCCTCTCATTATTCTTAACTCACTAAATAGACATAAAGCTATCAGTGTTTAAAAGCGGCACACTAAAGTTTAATGGCTGACTGCTGACGCAACTGGGGCTGCAATTCAGACGTACTTCATATAATGGCTTCATCTCATTGTCCTCCGATCTCCTCCAAAGTCATCAGGATTTACATTTGTTTCCTGGAGTCAGTGAGCCTGGTGTTGGAACTTCTGTCTCCTAGACAATAAGTGGAGGCGGGATTAATTAAGGAGATGGACCGCTCGGTTTCTTGTTTGAGTGTGTTAGGAGAGTCTGTTCTGAAAACCAGGAGAGAACAGGGCAGGACAACATCAGACTCTGACCTTCACTCACTGTTGAAGGTTACCACAAATACTTAGCACCCACAAGAGTCTTCCCTACGTGTCCTTCTGCCTCAGTCAGATTAATTACATCAACTGTGCTGAAGCCTTTAATAAGGATTTAATTCAGTTAGACAAAATGCAACCTTCAGGGAATACAATTTATTGAGACTCTTGTAACATTCCCATTGTCTTTCCGAAGGGCACTGAATATCAGTGCACCATCTTAGGACTGAAATGTAATTGTTTTCTCGGAATTGCGTTGCTGTCCGTCACATTTTCTTCTCTTGTCTCCCCAGACTGGCATGATGGTAGACGCTCGTCTGAAGGAGCTGACCCCGACCATTCCCGTCATCTTCATCAAAGCCATCCCCGTGGACAAGCAGGAAGTCCGTAACGTCTACCAGTGTCCTGTCTACAAGACCCGACAGAGGGGACCCACCTACGTATGGACCTTCAATCTCAAGACCAAAGAGAAGCCTTCCAAGTGGTCTTTAGCAGGGGTGGCTCTGCTTTTGCAGATTTAAATGAGCGTGTCGGAGTGCCACTCTCTCACCGTAATGATGTATTGGTTTATTGTGACGTCGCGTTCATTAGACATTATTTAGCTAGCCAGCATTGGAATTGAACAAACCTTTTTTTTTTTACTTAGCTATCTTTAAAACATTTGAATTCTTTTGTTTTCTGGTTGAACTACTTTATTTCGAGTTCGGGTCTAATCTCACCTGTAAAACTGTTGCCCCCTCGGTTGTAAAGGTCGATGCCACAGCTGTGCGGTTGCTTCAATGCAACCATGTTTTGGTCCCTGGATCTGCCATACCGGCCCGAGGACGAGAATCTGTTCAGGGCCTTGCAACCTGACAAAAGCATTGTGTGAGTTAGAGGAGGTAGGGTCAGGGAATGGTTGTGGCAGATGGAATGCCTGCATCTAATTTTGGTTGTTAGATAGAGGGGTTATTCTCCAAGCACGTTGTTGTCTGACTGACTTCCTGGTGAAGTAAGATAAAAAAGCAAGTAGGAATTGAAAATGGATTTATTCAGTCTAAATCCTATCCTCACTACCTGAATAGAAATCCTGCACAAAAACAGAGCTTTGTCGTGTAATACTATAAAATAAATCTGTATAATCATGCTTTAAAAAAGAACTTGTTCTACTGTGTTTCTCTCAAATAGTATTTCCTTCTTTTTCTAACACCTATTTTGTAGAATAAAGACGTATTTATTTAACCCGTCCAGACTGCCGTGATGTGTCTTTGTGTTCACTGTTCGCCTCCACTTCCCCCTCCATTTCCAACGGCCCTAATCTCCCGTCATCCCATCAATCTCAGGCCTCCAGTTTTAAAGCAGTCATTTTCCTCATCCAGCATGGACAGCTTCTCTGCTCTCCTCTCTACTTTCCTCCTTTCTTCTTTACCATGTGCCTTCCCTAAATAACTTTCCAAACTCTAAAGCTCATTCTGCAGTCTCACAGATACGGTATACCCTTCCACTGCACCCAGGAAGGCACACACTACACGCTCACCTATGCACACACACACACACCCATGCACACACACACACACACACACACCCAGACAGCATGTAAGAGTCATATTCAGTATGAAAGCCCAGAGGAACAACCTAAGAGGATGCATTTTATTGGTGCGGTGTATAACTTATGACACCTCAGTTGTGTTTTCTTCTGTGCTGCTTTCGGTCTCATCAGCTCCAAGCCCCTGATGTCCCCTTTGTCCAGTTATTGGAGGACCTTAACAATGTGCCCTGAGACAGAGAGGCCTGAGGAGTAAAGATGGCCAGAGAAAAGAAAACCGGGGAAGAGAACCATAATGCAATATATGTAGAACTAGCAAATTACACCTTCAGGTAGCGGTTATTAAAATACAATGTGCCTTTCACTATGTGGCTGATGCCGGGATAACACTACAGATGTCGCATGGGGCACTGGAGAAATGATTCCACTCTTACATGCATAAAAATAAATACTTAAGGGTGCTTTTGAAGTGCTCTGTTTTTGCGGACTCTTTCCTTTAGAGAACAGGGTAATGCGCATGCTTGGTGTGTGCGATGAAGTAGACTTTGAGCTTTTTTTGGACCCAGGAAGAGTAGTTACCTGCCCCAGAACAACACCCCCACCCAACTACACGCACCTCACATCCAAATAAAGCTCATGCACCTCGTGAATACTAGCTTTTTGATACGGTAATGATGGGTTTCTGCAGAGGCAGGTTACAAACCATCCGTCTTTATTAAAGGCCAAAAACAGCATGGACGTTCATATTTCATTATTTAGGCAGAGCTTCTGGCGTGGAACAGTGTGGCACGAGAATGTTAGAATGTTGAGGTTGGTTGGGGAAGAATCTATCAAAGGAGCTCCTGCTCAGAATGGAAAAGAAGGTGGCTTTAATCATCTTCTGAGGGAGACGTCAGTCGGTTGCTTGGTTACAGGTCAGTCCTGAGGAACTGTTAATGTGAAATGCCTGCGATGGTTTGCCGTGTGTAATATGGAAGCACGCGGCATACTAATTTGAAGAAAATGGCTCCAGTTCTTCACTTGCCTTCAGAAGTGACAAGGACCATGCGTTTTACCCCTTAAATCTATTCTCCGTTGCCCCAGGCCCTTTTGCAATCATTCACACATTAGCTTAAGACATGCTTAACTGAATCAGGAGTCAGGAGGTACCACCAGCACTGCACGCTTACAGTCAGACAATGTAGTAGCAGATCATAAAGGTTGGGGGGGGTGTTAATGCCTGTAATACTCTAAACAATGTTGTCAACTTTCAACAAAGAACCTGTTCTTCCTTTTTCCCATTATGTACAGTAGACATTGCCGTTCATTATAAAATGTCACTTGTTCTCAGAAAGACCAGACTTTATGTGAAAAACAGCAGGGAAGACTATAAGCTTCTTCCATAATGTGCTAGCGCTGTGGGGGGGCTTCTAATTTGTTCATTTCTTTTTACTGATTATTATTGATTTTATTCATACGTAATCATAATAGAATTTAGCACTTTTGATAAAATGGTTATTTATCAGACACTAAACTCTGAAACTCAAAGAAGTAAAAACGTGCATAATAGGAGATTGATCATAGCAGCAAAATGATGGATCAGACCTCCTGTCCTGACACAAGAATCTGCAGTAGTAGAATGATTAGGATTAACAATCTGAATATGATTTTGTGGGTATTTACTCCCTGGATCATCTGTCTCTGGGTCCCAGTCAGTTTACCTTTTGAGGATTCACCATCTGTGAGCAATGTTAGATAGGCATAGCATGATCTGGCTTTAGGCCTCTGTGAGCAGTGTTAGAGGGGCATGGCATTAGTGGATTTTAGGCCTCCGTGAGCAGTGTTAAAGAAGCATAACATTAATGGAATTAAGGCTTCTGCAAGCAGCGTTAGAGAGGAATGGCATTAATGGATTCTAGGCCTCTGTGGGCAGTGTTAGAGAGGCATGAGCTGGTTTTAGGCCTCTGTGACCAGTGTTAGAGGCATGGCCATTGAATCCTCTTTCAAATTGGTCTCAGAATCTCCCACATTCCTTCTGGCAAACTCTAGCAGACAATTGATGTACGTTGTTTTCAACCATGTTTGGTTTTTACCAGTCTCCCCTTAAAGGCCACTTTTGCAAAGCACCCAGGTTATTGTTGCTGTGTACCCAGAGTCTCCCTGCTGAGCCGTGAAAGACTAACTCCTACAGTCGCCATGGGCCTGTTGGGCTCCCTGACTTGTGCCCTTTGCCCCTGGAAACACACACAGTACTCCAGAGGATATTCAATGCCTAGTAAATGTTTTTATATCTTGCACCTGTTTGGTGGTTTTGAAGACCCTTATTCTAGATTTTCTTTGAACGTTCCATATTTGAGTCCTCCCAGGGACAAGTGAATTTAACCTGAAATCGTGTGAAACCCCTTTATTGCACACAGGTAAACTCAATTATACTAATCACTTGACTTCCGAAGATAACTGGCTGCATTACAGCTCAGTCAGGTTTGTCACATCAAAGGAGGGGAATTCTTATGCAAACAGTTCTTTTATGTGTGTTTTTTATGGACTTTTCGTGTGTGCGTGAGTGTGTGTGTATTCATATGGAATATACAACAATCTAGTAAAGTTTTCAAAAGTATGCATTTTTTTTTTACATAAACTCAATTTTCTCCGTTTTTTTATGGTTTTCCCTGACACTGTTTTACATTATTTAAATCACTGAGATTGATCCAAATCACAACTGCTACAGTGGCCCAGCAAGTTTTTTAATTGTTATTATACATATCTATATAATAGCTATTGTAAATAATACATTTAAATATTACAATTTAGAAATCTGAAAAGGGGCCTAGTTTTAAAGTAAATGTGACAGTGAACCCAGAGCCACAAGTGCATTTAACAACTCGACCGGAAAACCACTTCAACTGCTTATGGCCTAACTGGATTCTGGCTGAGCAAACGTCTCGGGGAGCAGTGTTTGCTTGGTGCTAGCTGGGTTCTGACTGCGCTAAAGCCTCTGAGAGAAGTTTACGTAGTGCTTGCTGGTTTCTGGCTGAGCTCAGGCCTCTGTGAGCAGTGTTAGCATGGTGCTAGCTGGGTTCTGGCTGAGCTCAAGTCTCGGGTAATTAACTCTGACAGAGTTGATGAGCTGCTAATTAAATGTTTATCTGAATCTGGCATCTGTCGTAAAACAAACGTCTGTTAGCTGTCTCTCCAATCGCAGGATTATCAGGAGTGAGTGCTACTGGGCCTGAATCCCGGTGTTAGAGAGAGATAAGGTTGGACTTATGGATTTAGCAACAACATTTTCTACATATAAATTACCTATTAAAAATAACTTTCCTAGTTTTTTATTTCAGTTAATTGCAGTTTCTTGTTTCCTCAATGAAGACAGACTACATTGGGTCTGATTTACTGTTACATCAAGCCTTAAGCCAGTTTACTGTCGAAAATAAAACTAATGTTTTATCACTGTGTTATTTTAAGATCCTCACTAATATGCCAATACGGAATGTCTGATCAGCGATGCAATCCATAATTGTATGACTGACTGCAGGGACTCCATCTCTGAGTGTGGAAACCCCCTCACCTTAACGTCTTATCCATCTGCAAATTGAGTTTGCAGATGGATAAGAGGCACGCACAGAGGCAAATATCCCTATTTCATCTGCACTATTACACAAATATCAACAACTAATAGGCTACAGCCAAAACCAGAGTAAACAAGGCCACGCTAAATAATGTCTAAATTATGTACTTTTTCACCAAACAATTTAATGGTCCCAAAATGTTTCCTATTGTTATATTTTCTTTGGTAACACTTTTCACTAGAAACTTCATCTTTCAAGTCAATCTAAATTGACTTGATGAAAAGTAATGTGTGGTAAACCTTAATGTATTGGATGTTTTATTTGCTACAGTTCCGTTGTTATAAAATTATGTTGCAATAACATTTTTGTTTTTGCCTCAATGATCTGAGGTATCGGTGAAGATGTCTCATATTGACACAATTATTGAATTAAATTCTTGAATTAAATTAATTTAGATGCGTGGTATACTGTAATTTTCCAATGTGGAAACCTTTAGCACTTCATAGGGTAGATTTTTTAAATGGTTTTAATGTAATTGTTATCAAAAGTCTAGCATTTAGAAATTTATATTTATAAAGCAAACAAAATATTTTTGAGGAATCTTCACAGGTTCTTTGAGGTAAACACCAACATTAGTCTTAGTTTGAAGTTTTTTCTGAGTAGGTAACTATTTTAACAGACTATTTCGTAAGATGAATTACTTTTGTTCAAATAACATGTGGCAACCAAAACTACTAGTAATGATCCTGAAAAATTTGCAACTGGCAGGTTTTGTTTCGAACCAACAGACATATGATACGTTTTACTAGCGTTCGTAACATATGCTAATTTATCCCATTCGTAATGTACTGTACGTTTTGGTAGCGCATTGCAATGTAACCTAACGTAAAGTAACGTCCAAATAAATCGGGGCCAAAGATTTGCGTATAATACTTTACGTTTTACAATGAGGACAGGTTGCAACAATGGCTTTGGTGAAGACTCCAAAAGTGGTTAGGCGAAATTCAGAGCGACGACGCCTTCCTTCTTCATTCAACTCACATTGGTAAAACTAATAGTTACGCATTGCTAACCTTTAGTTAAATAAAATGAAGTGTTTACATACACACAAAGATCATATTTGAACATGTACAGCTAGTTTTAGATTATATTAGCAACAATTTGACCGCGAATTAGCTACCTGAATAGTAAATGTGATGGTGTGTTTGCGGACTCATTCTTGTGCTCATGATTTTTTGAGTCCTCTTGTTTTTCGAGTGATAATCTTTTATAAAGAGTTGGTTTACCAAGAAAATATGTATAAATGTGTGTTAAGTGAGATGGAAATGTACTTTTATGTTAAACACATGTCAAGGACATGTTTATTGTTGAGATGTTTATTGAATGTAATGGAATTAGAATTCATGGAAATAGAATAAACTTGAACGTCAAAGAAACGGCCCTAATTGATGGCTTCTTTAGTGTGTTCGCCATTGGAAAGTAACATGTTGGGTCAGCTATAAGAAACATCATATTGCACCTGGTGGCCTTACAATTGTGTACTAAATTAACAAACTGCTGAAAGTTAGATTTATTTGAACAAGAATTTTAAGTAACATTTCAAATGTATGTTGTTTTAAAACAAGTCTAAACCATATTCATCAATTTCGTCATGCGCTTTAGATTTTTTTTACATTTTTGCATTTACTTTGATTGTTTTATTAATGTGCTATGCAAAAATGTACAGTACATTTTTCGGTTGTTAGTTGGGGGTTTAGGACCAGATATTCAAATGGCTGTTCCATGTTGTCTTAATAATTAATCTCTGCCCAGCAGCTATTCTTAAGTCAAGCTTTGTGTGATTTGAAGTAAAAATTTCTTAACTCCTGGCTGGTTTCCAATGGAAATTACAAATCGCTTTGCAAGCCACAATTGAGGTGGACTCTGTTATGAGTTGTGGTAATGTACCCAAAAGGAGACTCATACGTATTCGGTAGAAGGTGCTTTTATGTTATTTATTGTAAAGGGGTGATGGGAATGGAGTATGCGGAGATGGAGAGAGACCAGCCCAGACCGGATGTCAGCGGGGAACTGGCGAGGTTGAGCGGTGTTAGCATGGAGTGGGGTGAACAGGTTTGAAGATGGGCGTGTTCCTGAGGCACCAGGAAAGGCAGAATTTGACACACCAAAACAGACACGGCCATAAATTAACCAAAACTATGCGGACACAAGGAACAGCATGACTGAACAGACCGGCGAGAAGTGGCTGAAAACCGGGGAAGAAATATGCAAGGCTTCTGACTCTTGGTTGACATTGAAATTGTGTTTGACGGCCAGTAGGGGGCATTCTTTCCTCACATTCTAATGCCCCAGGGAAACGAAAAAAAGGACATTGCCCTTGTGTAGAGTGAAATCTTTTGAATGTGAAGTTGTTTTACTGTCTGTTTCATTTCTCAATGAACACCAACATCTGCATTAACAATGAGCTTTAGCTGTACAAAGGGAAAGGGATTTGCTAGTTTCCGCATGTGGCTGTGCCAAGATGACTATACCCTCTGTGTCAACTGTCTGTTCTTTGGGTCTCTTTTTTCCAATTCTAAATATGTTTATTAAATATTATCTATCTGAGATTGTATACTTTTTTAACTTCAACATTTCCCCTTAAGATGATGTATATATTTAATGTTCAATAAAAATACTCACATTATTAAATTAACAAAATGCTAAGTATATTGATATTTCACACCCATTGCATACTTTTTGATTGTAAAGTATTTTTGCACAAGTTGTGACACTATCTAACCTACTGACATTCTGAAGGAGTTCCCACCCAACAACATTGTATTGGCAAAATGTATGGTGCCTTTAGTTTCCACTGATCTAGAAGCCTAATTGAAGCATCAAGGTGAGACATTTCCTTCTAGTGTCTCTTCATTGCCGTTATCAACTATTGCTTCCAGTTCCATCAACTCACCACCTGTAAGCTTCACAACGGCAGTATTGCAAACAGTGGGGTATCTTGTTTCTACAAAGTCTTTGCTTTAAAGAATATGTTTATTTATTCCACCACTTTATTTCGGTGTGTAAAAAAAATAATAATACAGAGGACATGACCTTGTGTCTTCAATGATAGAAACTGCCCCTGGAATCAGATTCTGATTTCAATAAAATTTTAGTTTGCTTAACACTTGAGAATAAATCTGACCCACATGCTACTTTCCAATAGCAAACATAATTTTGCAAAATCAAACGAACTTCAACTAACAAGAATACGTGTATACATACTTTGGTTGGGACAATATACCTTAAATACCACAAATGTACAAGATCTGAAAAGGTTTAATAGCTAAAAATCCAAGACCACCTCGTAATGACTTTCCAGTCTCTTGATTCACTGTTATGCTTTTGCTTATACTGCATGTACTCTGTGAAGAGCAACAGTTTATGAATTTCTTTGAGATGTTTAGTTATTT
Organism: Novumbra hubbsi; assembly: GCA_016801125.1. Lineage (NCBI taxonomy): Eukaryota > Metazoa > Chordata > Actinopteri > Esociformes > Umbridae > Novumbra > Novumbra hubbsi. The sequence continues at coordinate 10,606 of JACXGK010004961.1, forward strand.
ATCCAATTGTGGCAAAGTGTATACTGAAAATGATTTAGATTTGGTCTTTTGGTATTCACAAAACTTAATTCATTAAATGTTTATAAATTCTTTCACCACACTTTATACTCTGTAGTACACAAATAAAAACGTTTTGGTGATTCAAAAAAAATATTGTTTCTGTCAATCAGGTCAAATATCAATATTATATAGTTAATGAATTATATCAAAATACATACAACTAATATGCTCGCACCAAATTGTATGCATTTACACCAAAGCGATTTTGTTTTGCGGTGCTCTTTGTTTTTGTACTTAAAATAGATCATATTTAGTCTGCCCCTAACCTTCTTTAAACTTGACGATTATGAGAACAAGAAAACATGAATTGTGCGACAAGTTGCTATATTTTAAAATGTGGAGACACTTTGGGGTATTTTATGGAAAGCCATGTGCCTGATTCCCTTCTTTCACATTGGAGATGGCTTTAAATTCAGTCTCTGTCCCCACCCGCCAAGCCCTCTCACCTTGTTGCACTCCACTATCCATAGATGGCTTGTGATTGGATTGTCACATTTTCATCTAAATGCTGATGGGTTAGCGGGCCAGGTGCAAATTGGAAACCAAAACATTACGTATTTACCTATTTGTATTGTGTATAGCTGTGATATTTGACGTTTGCACCCCCAGGAATTAATTTAAAAGGTGTCTAAAAATGACAATGACTACCATTAATGTCCCCGTATTAATTCAGATGTCAGAAGTATGGTGGTAGCTTGTGTCTGTAACAGGCAGTATTGGTTCAGCTGTTAAGTCTGGTGAAACATCCTGGCATTTGTGGGACGCCTGGGAGAGGAGGATCACATATGTCCACCTCTAACTTGTGTTCCCTTTAGAACACGTGTCAAGCCTAAAGGTCCTGCCCGGGCAGTATGTATTTCAGTGTTGCACTCACAACCCCACTTTGAGTTGCGCTGGCTTAGACTTTTCATATAATATAAAAAATATTCCAAAACTGTCCCATTAGCTGGTTTTCCTTCGTAGGCTATTTTAGAATTAACATTTACAATACCTGAAACATTTTTTACCGGGCTGCCCAACCCTGTTCCTGGAGATCTACTGTCCTGTAGGTTTTCTCTACAACCCCATTTTATGAATAACCTGATGAAGCTTTTCATCCAGCTAATTATTATAATTTGCTAAATTAGAGTGGGAGGGATAACCGGGTTGGGCAGCCCTAGTTTATTACATCGCCCAAATAATCTCTATTGCCCATTTCCATCAGCTAATTTCACTTTTCCAGCTATGATTCTGGGTTTCTATGGCTCTGAGGGGAGTAGCAGCCGTAAAACATTTACCTCACATTTCTTTCTTCATTTCAGTGTTGTGGGAAAACACAACTCAACGCTAGGAATGTAGCTGCTGTGTGTTGCCAAATCTCCGGCTTCCAAATCGACATGATTACTAACATTTAATGGGCAAGTGTATGTAAATCCCACCTTCATTTCTCACACCTGTCATCTGGGCCGACATTCTAAACCATGATTGACAAATGCTGTTTTCCATTCACATCTACAACCAGAACATAAATATAGTCGTTTTATAAGTGTTGTCTGTTTAAAAAAATATGTATGGTTTATTTGACTCTACATTAACAAGCATTATAATCCTTTGCCATGTTGTCCAACTTCTCATATAAGCCAATGGAACACAGTCTACATCCAAATATGAACAATGGTTTATATGTTTTTATCAACAACACATTCATTCACTTCTCATTCTACAAACATAGTTGAAAAGACACACGCATTATAGTATTCATTTATCCTGTCAAATACTTGGTTAAGTGGGATTGCTAGTCTGAACTGATCACGAAACGTGGTGGTTTATAAGTTGTTCAGAATCTACTGAAAACATCAGACAGTCTAATACAAAAGCCAACCGGTACGGAATGGTCCATAATACTGCCTCTAGAATAATAGCTTATTTACAATCACCTACAAGCTAGCCATCACCGACCAAACGTATGAACAATAGAACAATTTAACAGAAAACGTAATATCTAATTAATTGATTGTGCTTTTTAATTAACCCACTAAAACCACTCCTTTACTTTTATAAATGAAACATTTGTCTCATACTGAGGCACCAGTAAAAGTGCTAGTAACATCATTTTTCCATTTATTTCAAGATCTCACTACAGCTATGAGTATGGGACTGGAGTTACGAACTGTAGCTTTTAATATTTATATATTTATAATGTTATTACAGGGCCGTCCCGGATTCATAACCCCTAGTTTTGTTGTTGTATCATTCAACAACAGAAGTCATAGAAACATTGAGCAGATCAGTCCTTGTGTTTTACCATGCAAAGCCCTTTATAGTTGCTGTGAAAGTTCACAGAAGAGATTGTTGTATGAATCACACCCCAACTAGAGGACAAGGGGAGCTGGTGCTTAGGGCATAACAGGAATAACAGTAAAGTGGTTTGCCGATTACACAGTATACTACAACAACTCATCCATGTATTTCTGGGGTCTGATTAAGAACTCCAGTCTCTTACAGCACAGGACTGTTCATGTTTCTGGTGAAGTCCAAAAAGGCTAAAACATGTGAGAACACCTTTTGATTGACTTTGCAGAAAACTAAGCTACAGAGGTGTGATTTTCCACCACAAAGACAATTCTCTTTTCTCTCATACCTTCATACCGGAGTCTGTCATTTCGCACGCCTTGTATCCAACAAACATACTCCCTCTCATAGTAGCTAGCAAGGTATGACTAGGCCTTAACTCACTCCCAGGGCAACCGGTAGCACGCTGGCTGGCGTTAAACAGTTACTTCGGTCTTGCTCCCTGTGCGGTAATGCTGCTGCTGCTGCTGGTGATGCTGTTGGGGGATGTAGTGGAGCTGCTCCACAGTGTGGGTCCTTCTCGAGGCAAACTGCTGCCTCTTATTGGTCGTGTGGTTCATGGCTAACGTGTTGGAATGGCCCGCTGGTCCGGCTCCGCCAGCCGGCCCCGCCTGGTTCGAGGCACTGGGATGAGAGTGCATTTTGGTCATCTTGTAGCGGTCCGTGACCGGCGTTGTGGGCATGAACACGTCCGGGTGAGAGATGGCGTGCGACATCGACGCTTCATTGTTGCCCCGGAAGCCGCCGGACATGCTGCCGACCATGCCGCGTTTCAGCGACATCATCATCTTGTCCGGCGAGATCAGGGGATCCTGGGACAGCAGGCGGTCTTGGGAGTAGAGACGGTCTTGGGAGTAGAGGCGGTCTTGGGAGAAGTGGCGGTCTTTCGGGTACATGTGGTCCTGCGACTGTAACAGCCTGTCCTTGGAGTACATGCGGTCTTTGGAGTACAGCCGTTCCTGGGACATCAGACGTTCCTGAGATAACAGGCGTTCCTGTGACCTCAGCCTCTCGGCAGACAGTAGCTGCTCATCGGACAGGATCCGTCCCCCGTGCTGGGTCATCCCGTAGGAGATGCTGTAGTCCTGCTGGGGTCCCCGATGTGGCGACAGGACCCGATCCTGGGACATGGCCCTCTGGACGCGCGGAGCCCTCTGTCTCCTGGGGGCCTGTTGAGCCTGGGGTTGCTGGGCTGGGGCCTGGGACACCTGAGGCTGGGGGGGTTGACTCTGGAGCTGCTGCTGCTGCTGGAGGAATTGGTGAATGCACAGTAAACTTCTGAAATACCAGGTGGCACACTGGGACTATTGGAACTGGCGCACTAGGCGGATCAAGACAGGTGGACACAGTACCTGATCCTGGTTCATCTTAATGACGTGCAAGGGCAGTGTACTCCGCGCCGCCAGGTCAGGGAGGTGGCGCTTGCGGGTGTAGTAGTCATCCACGTCTTTATCCGCTGTGGAAACACGGAATGAAAGGAATAAGTGGGTTTGCGGAGGCAGAGAAGTGGGGCGAGAGCGGAGAGAGTAGGAAGGAAAGACATTGAGGTTTGGAGTAGAGAACGCCGCTCAGGGAATTAGCCATGCACAACCCATCAGGATGCCCGGCCCGTTCTGGAGTTCTGCCAGCGATCCTGGCTGTGGGCATGAATTCTCTTAAGGTTGCATACATGTCTGTAAACAGTGTCATACCGCATGCACCAAACAGAAACCTCACACACAAAAGCTCGTTAAAGCATTGCCGATGCAAATGCATTTGAAATTCCTTTTCAATAAATGCGACATTTTCACCTTTTGATGACAATTCCATCTGCACGTAATGTCCGAGAGAAGGATGGATGTGGGTTGCGTCTGAGCACAGGTGATATGTGTGCATGCCTCCCAATTGTCTTGGAGAGATCTGGGATATCACATCCTCACACCATTAAGGGTCATACTGGAGACTCACTGGGAACCATGCATCATTCACGAATCGTTCTCGGGACAGACACACATATACACACAAGCACGTGCCCAACGCACACACGCAAACAAACACACCACCCAGACATCCTGTCATGAAAGAAGACTCGATAAAGCTGCAGAGTACATGATTTTAAAACAGTTTAAATGTGCGCCACGAAGGTCAACACCACGAGACAGTAGACACCCGTGGAGGGTCAACACTCTAACGTTGACTTTACATGTTGCTGTGAGGACGCTCGGTGGAGGTAAGCGTTGATGACATTAAGTCTGGCATTCATCAATGAAGTATAAACGAGCCCTCCACCTCCCTCAGAATCCACACAAAGAGAATCCACAGAAGAAGAGCCGCGTGAAACAGTGTCAATTATGGTCATGGAACCTGGAATCACCTCGGGCTGATCAGTCCTTTTACAAGTGTCAAGTATGACAGGACGTTTAAAAGGGATTAGCTGAGGCGAATTACCAGATGAATAATGAATAGAGATGCATATACGTTTTTAATTGGCATGGGATTAACCGTGGAGTAATTTAAGAAATTAGCCTGAATCTGTTAAATATAAATCTCATGAATGAATTAAAAACCCCAAATAAAAGTGAAACATCATCATTAATTCTCTGAGACATTATTTTGAGACCGGAGAAACCGACTACTATGCATTACCTACGGTGAGGAAAGCAAGGCCCGGGTCTTGAAATGAATCCCAATTAGGAATGAATACGTTAAAACAACCGAAGAGACCCACTGTACTGCATGCTTTACATTCAACGTATACATCAATTTATGTTAACGAATACATACAGAGAATTGCCTTTTTTATGAATGCCAACATAGGAAATGTGGCTCTGTCTCGCCTTAAGCCTTATCCTACATGATCTATCCGAAAAGTGACACTAGCTGACTAACAAAACGACGAGGTGCCTTTTGGCTATTTGCTGCTGCGAATGATTTGCTTTGGAAGCAGATAAAGACAGCTAGGCCAGGTTGGCATTGCCCAAGGGAAGTTTTAAGTTTTGACATGGCGTCAGAGATTATTCTACAGCTTGACAGGTCTGGGGCGCAGGTGTCGACACAATAACCGGCAAACAGACTTCCAGGATAACGACAACATTCACCGTGCATTTTGTGACAACACACATTCCCCCTGAACACTGACATTTACCAAGCACTAACATGACATGTTTCAATCAATGTGCACTCCAGTTTCTATTCGACCCACACTGTGGAACATTGTTTTGTAGACGACACTCCTTTAAATGGGTGTTTTGAATCACGAGAAGAACAAAAGTAGACAATAGCAAGCACAAAAGACACTGGAGGCCGGCACAAGTACACATTCATGTTGACCCACTGGAGATAGCTGTTACAGGCCTGTGTGGGGATCTGGTCCTTTCAGAAAACTGTTATGGATCCCAAGTCTTCCCATTACACCATGTGAACTCAGTAGGTGCTTTGGATTGAACAGGTGTCGCACTTGATTGAATGTGGGTGCGTGGGTCAGTATGGTGTATTTACTGACATCGTTTTAGAAGCACTGACACTTTGAGTTGCATCTTGCACAATAGATTCAAAATCTTTCCCTTTGGTCCTGTGCTAGCAGTGAAGGGGGACATTCACGGTGCAATTACACAAACCTCACGGAATATTTGCATTCCACTTAGAGAATGTGATGAGACGAGACCTCATTCCACTGCAGAAGCCAGCGTAGTGCACAGGATCAATACAGAACTATTGCTCGAGCACAGCACACAGTTTAACACGGTTACATGCTCACGGACACAGTGGCTGCTGTTGCTGTTTCTCTAAAGATAAAGTGTGTGCGTGCGTGTGCGCGTGTGTGTGTGTGTGTGGCGTATTGAAAAGGAATACCAATGAGTTGTGCTTTTGAAGAAGCTGTGACTGAAGTCTCAAGTTAAGGTGGAACGTTGGTGATCACGTGTGTCTCTTTGATGAGGCCTGCGGCAGGACGTCGCGATGGTTACGCGGACATTAAAATAACCTTTTTTCTTACGGTTTCACTCCATTCTTAGGAAAGTTCGATACAATCCTTAATGGAAATATGCCAGCGGAGACACGCGTGGAGTTAAGAATGAAGACTGTGACTAGTGCGACGTTCAACATGCAGGTCATTCAGTGAGCTTGAGAGGTCCTGTCAGCATTTCTGCTAACAGGGAGCCGCGCTTCGGTGAGGACCTACTCAGTCTCTTCAGGGAGGAGTATCTGCTGAGGTCGGCCTTGACGGAGGCCTCGTAGGTGGGCGGCAGGTGAGACAGGCTCTGGAAGGAGCGTGAGAAGGACAGGTCGTAAGGCTCCGTCTGGGAGGTCAAGATGCCACTCATCCTAGTGTTCTCTGGGGAGAGACAGTAAAACAAAACAACAGGGAAAATGGGCAGGTTTCCTCAAGACCAAAAGCCACGACGGCAGGGTTACGCCTGTTGGGTTAGGGAGGTGGGGGGGGGGGGTGAGGAAAACCGCTCCTCCGACGGGAACTTGTTCAGGGAGCGCTCCTCGGAGTCCGGGAAGTGGCACGGCGGAAAGGGGGGTCATCAGGCACCCGGCGAGGGTTTGGCGCTGGGGAGGTGTCGACGTGGAGGAAACAACAGATGTCCCTGACAGTGACGGTCTTCATGTGCTGCGTCCTCAGGAGGGGTGTGGGGGTGGGCTGGGACAGGGCAACGACCCGCTCGCTTGACTGATGCGATGTGATGCCAGGGAAAGAACCGGGCCGTTCTGGGACTGGCCACTACTCTCCCTCCCTGCCTCTCACACTCCTCACGCTTTCTTTCTCTCTCTCTCTCCTAGCTCCTGTTCTCTCTCTCTCTGACCTCTCTTTCTATCCCTCCCCCTTTTCTCTCTGCATTCACCCGTCTCTCTCTCCATCCCCGGGG
>JACXGK010004961.1:17946-35693 GCA_016801125.1 Novumbra hubbsi
AGGGGGGACATTGAGGGACGAGGTTGCAGTGGGGTACAATGGGGGGGCAGTGAGTCTGGGGAGGACAGGGTCCAGTGAGAAACGGCAGACTGTGAGGGACCGGGGGCCAGTAAGGGACAAGGGGACAGTGAGGGACGGGGGCCAGTGGGGGACGGGGGCCAGTGGAGGATGGGGGGGCAGTGGGGGACAGTGGGGTACAATGTGGTGGGGTGGACAGTGAGTCAGGGGAGGACGTGGGGGACAGTGGGGTACAATGTGGTGGGGTGGACAGTGAGTCAGGGGAGGACGGGGGGGACAGTGGGGTACAATGTGGTGGGGTGGACAGTGAGTCAGGGGAGGACGTGGGGGACAGTGGGGTACAATGTGGTGGGGTGGACAGTGAGTCAGGGGAGGACGGGGGGGACAGTGGGGTACAATGTGGTGGGGTGGACAGTGAGTCAGGGGAGGACGGGGGGGGCTGTGAATTATCTGCAACACTCTTTCTCCACACAGAGAAAATAGACTGACACTGTAGCATGCTGTTAGCTAACGGCGTAACCAGGAACACACTTCACTGGTACGTCACCACACGATACGATGACACCACGCGCTGGCTGGACGTGGAGGGAAACACACAGGTTGAGGGTGGGTGGGGTTGAATAATATGGTGTGTGAGTGTGTTTATTTAGGTTAATATGTGAATGACCACGTGTGTACAAGCGTGTGTGTGACTTACCATGTCTCAGTGATCGGTGAGCTACCCCACCCAAGTGAAACACAAACAGTTCAGAAACATTGTTGATAATGTGAAGGAAAAAAAAGCATTCAGACCTAAACAAACCCACACACCTCCTTCATTGACATCTGTCCAGGAAGAGATGTTTGTAATTGTGTACATTTGAAACCGATCAATAGCTAATATGACGAAATACATAGTAATAATGCACACTGTGTGAGCTATGAGCATATGCTTTGTCCTCATTTCCCTGGGAGCTTGACACACGGGGGGGGACAGCAGGGGTTTCGTTTGACAGGTCTTATCTAAGTCACGCAGCCCACTGGTACAACAAGCCCTTTTATGTGGCTCCTGATCAAAGCGTATGGAAGCCATGTGTTGTCTGGATGGATTTCTGCTGTTACCCGGGGTTCTCATGGGAACTCCTTCATGGATCACTCCATTTAGAAGTGTGTAATGGAACACACATTGAATTGACACACACAGGGAGACGGGTGTTCAACAGCAAAATCTCCTTAAAACCCTGCAGAGTACTAGAGGGGAAAGGCTTCCATTGCAGGGTTGAGACCAGGCTGAACGTCACCAGCGGAATAGAAGCCAAGGAGGCCAACTCAATGCTTAACAAACACAAAGGCGTTGGATTTTCCCGTCTTTCTACTTTTTTTCTCTATCCATTTTCCCCCTCACGATATTTATTCTGCGTTTACCTTTTTCCACCTTTGACCTTGTGCAAGCAACATCCTTTGTCATTTCCATTCATCAGCCTCCATCCTCCATAAAACCCAGCTCTTGTGAATGAGTAGAGAAAATTGGCAGCAGAAATCCCTAAATGCCATTTGTAATGAAACCAGGGCTGAGTTCCTCAGAGAGCAGGTGGTCACGCTAATAACCCTCCATCCCATAATGACAGGGTCAGTCATCTAAAGAAGGTTTTCTACGGTGCAGTGCTACAGCAAGGACACACGGACCTGAATGGCCCCTTAAAAGGATGCTAACTTGATGCCCCGTTAATCGTATTTCTCTTCAGCAGGTCAAAGGCAGCGACCACGTATACATATTTCCTTTCCATTCGCTGCGTTTCAAAATAATGAAGGGTCATGAAATGTGACACTATCATGATTCATTAACGGAAAAGTACAAAATAATTTCAATCACAGAATGGACTGGAATACGTGGAAGAGTGGGAGTGCATCCACAGCAGCGTTTCAAGAGGGAGTTTCCAGAAGTGTGGTGGCATGTTTGTCGAGGTTTGGAATAAAGTGATTCTGTGAGATTTGTCTCTCTCCAAATTAACCGCACGGCTCTGTTTTACTCTCCGCACTAAGTAATGGACTGGACATGAATTCTGAACAGCAGTGGACACTGGAATGAAACCCTGTCTGAGTGCTGGAGCTGTTAACTGTCCTTACCATTCTGGGTGCGTGTTGGGCTACCTAGAACCACATGGTTGTAGTTGTGCTGATGGGTACCTGTGAAAACAGCAATGGAGAGGATCATTCCATGTGTATGAAACAGGCGAATCAGATGTCGGAATCTGATCCACAGTAATTACACCATTAAAGGGATAGTTCACTCTAAAAAGAAAATGTGTCCGAAGTTTTCGAGGTCTCAAACGCTTTCTGGAAGGAAAGCTTAGTCCATAATTAATGGTATTTGTTATGTTTATCCTGATTTATAAATCTAAGATTGATCTACAGACTTCAACCCCAAATTAAGAAGGACGATTACTGCACCATCCAAGACCACTTTCTGGGTAAGTAAAAACATCGGACAAACAAGAATTTTGCATAAAGTATCCCTTTAACATCCTACTGCTAAGGACCTGAATGTCACGATGAAGTCAGAAAAAAAACAGCAATGAGACAACATGTAGGGCCAGGCAGATGACTTAGGAGTGGAAGGGTGAAGAAACAGGCTGGGTGGAGGGGGTGGAGAATCCTCTGCTCCATCAAAACCTGCCCGTTACTCTGTTCAGCACGTTAAAGCCTTTTAGTCTGCATTCATAGTTGAGCAGACAGAGTGTGGAAGTGAAGAGCATGTATTATTTACATGCACACCGAAATGGGACATTGTCCTTGTTCTAACAAAAAATGTGTTACCGAGGAAAAAAGGAATGCACATTCAAAATAAATCCCAGTAAAGTTTGACCATTCCTTGGTAATATGTAAACCACGGATTGAGACATTTTGGGAAGAAACTGAAAACTGTTTGGTAACATGCCAGCCTCTCTCAGCTAAACCAACTGTCCATGCCAACCAGGTGGATTGTTTTGGCCTGAAATGAGAATGCAGTCAGATGGCTGAGATGGCAGTTCCTATTGTATTCAGGTGGAGAATGGCTTGCAAGAGTGTGTGTGTGTGTGCAAGCGTGTGTTCCAGAGCGAACCGGGTGAATAAACCACAATTGATAGATGGAAGACCCTTAGCGGAAAGCTAGTGTTGTGGTGACGCGTTCATTTGGCTCCTGTGTCTGTTTAAAAATGCATCGGCGCTGACTGCTGTAACATCCATTTACATTTGTCACACGGCTGAAAGGGAGAGAGGACAGACATTCAGCCACATCATGGGGTTCAATATTTGCGATAGGAAGATGTAGTGTGTCATCACAATGGCTGGATGTATAGGTGCATAATGTATTCCTATAAAGGAAGAGCTCGACAGTTGACTTTGGGATTTCGGCTTCTGGAGAGAGCGACACTGTTTGCAGATAAATTGAACATAATGTACATAATGTTCTTGGAAGAAAAAACTGAGTGGAACAGACAGACAGAGCCGAACCTGGCCACCGTGATCCCCATCTTAATTGCATTGCACCAAAGTTATAAAATCCAGACACGTTGCTTTCACTCTCTTTTGTAGATCCTCACACAGCGCTGACACCCCAATCACACCTCACTACTGAAGCCTTGGCACGACACTGCCAGCGGCCAGGGGAAACAAGAGACCTCCATTCATAACACTGCAGACAGCAAGCTACTGCAGAGAAACCCGCAGACACACAGAGACACACTGCGGATCGGAGAGCCACGGCTCTGGGCCCTAATCGCAGAGGACCAGTCCAGTGATCGCATGGTAATCAGGGGACCAGTTAGCGTTGAGTGTTGAAGAGAGAACCAACGCACAAACCAACACCCCCCACCGCCACCACCACCACCACCACTTTCCAGAGGCTGTTAATCGGGCTGAAGCACCCAGTGCTCTGCTTATCCTCCTCAGGCTGCTAGTGCAAACTGGAGGAGGTGGGGACACAGGGGAAGGAGGAGGTGGGGACACAGGGGAAAGGAGGAGGTGGGGACACAGGGGAAGGAGGAAAGGACAGAGTGGAAAGAGGAGGTGGGGCCACAGGGGAAGGAGGAGGGGACAGAGGGGAAGGAGGAGGAGCGGCCAGTGGGACAGAAGGAGGTGGGGACTCAGGGGAAGGAGGAGGGGACAGAGGGGAAGGAGGAGGAGCGGCCAGTGGGAAAGGAGGAGGTGGGGACACAGGGAAAGGAGGCGGGGACACAGGGGAAGAAGGCGGGGACAGAGGGGACAGTGGGCGGTGATGGATGTATTGTAGATATGGTGCGGATGAAGACGTAAGATCCCTGTTGTGAGTGAGAGCAGAGGCAGATAGCGTTGAACACAACCAGGGTTAGGTGGGTTAGGTGGTGGTGGGAGGGACGGACTAGATATTGATTGATTTGGGCTATTTTAAAGACTCCTGCCTATTAGCTGCCACCGTTATTGGTTCTGGCAGCTGAATGTCATGGGAGGAGGAGGGTATAAAGCACTAGTCTGATTAGTCCTGACTGACAGCAAACAACAGCTTGAAGGTATACCAGGCCTTACATCTGAATCGCCTTAATGGGTGTTTATTCTGATTGTTAAACGTCACTTAGGTTCTCGTCAAGTTAAAGAAAAGCAATGTGACATAGTTATCTTCCCGTAGACACAGATTGTATTTTATTAATCTGCAGTGTATTTCCATCGGAAACCTGCGGGGATACAGTACCTCTGTGAGCCAACACATTTACATCCTGATCATACTAGCATCCAGGATGCACTCAAATTATTCATCATACCAATGTCCTGATCATACTAACGTCCTGATCATACTAACGTCCTGATCATACTAACATCCTGATCATACTAACATCATGATCATACTGACATCCTGATCATACTAACATCCTGATCATACTAGCATCCTGATCATACTAGCATCTTGATCATACTAGCATCATGATCGTACTAACATTCTGATCATACTAGCATCATGATCGTACTAACATTCTGATCATACTAGCATCCAGATTATAACAACATCCAATCATACTTATATCCTGATCATACTAACATCCTGATCATACAAGCATCCAGATTATAACAAAATCCAGATCATCATCCAGATTCAACACCACCTATTGTATTTCCCCTACCCCACAAGTGGAGAGGATATCTAGTGATATGCTAGTTGCGTCAGTTTGTGGGTAACATCAGTTCAGATGACAGATGGAAAGTTAACAATTACCCTAATGCTATTTGCACTAAAACTGCATGATTTGTATAGTCCATCAATAAATACTTTATCTTAGCAAGAGGATTCAAACTGTTTCAAGAAATCTGAGCAACTTGGCACTTCTTAACTTAACCATGAATGTTAACAACATTCTAAGAGAACATTCAAACCCGTAATAATCAGGAAGGCTTTTGAAAAGAGAGAACAGCAAAACAAACAAGGTCATCAGTGAGCAGAGGCTGAGCAGCTGTGCATCACCCCCTTCCCCCAAACGCAGAGCTCCACCGTCCCCCAGCCCTGTGGGCCCCCTCAGGGTGAAGCAGAGCAGGAGTACACAAACTGTTCTCCACCCACCATTAGTACAACAATCGCACAACCACCTCCACATACCAAGGCCATTTCAATTCTGTCACATATGACTTTTCACTCCGGGATGGATTTTGGTTGGCTGTCTAATTATGCAATTTTGACTAACTATTCTAGGATGACATTTGGTGTAATTGCACAACCCCTGCCTGGTCCCTTGGGTTTGAATAATGTGCCGTGACTTTTTCACAGATGAATCTTCCCTTTATATTTCAGCGTTTGAATAAAGAGATAGTTGGAATGTTTAGTGCAGACAAAGTGGCAAGCTCAGGAGAATGTGTCTGTACACAAAATTGCTGTCTTAACATTACATAACACAAACTAATGATAAACCCTTGAGGGACAATTTTTCTTTTTTGTGAGGATGATTCCTTACCATCTAAAAAGTACTATATGGCCAAGAGAAACAATAATACATGGTATAGTTTTCTTGGAAGGCGATGGCAGCTAACTTTAGCCAAAGCTGATTAAAAACCAATAAAAAAAGTAATGGGAGTGTCACATCCTGGCAAGGCGGGCTTGCCGTTTGGATCTTGTCCTGGTTTGGTTCACAGACACTTGGTTTGTTGTTTATTACCCTAATCTGTTGCCCTGATATGCCTTATGTTACAGTTGTTCTGTCGGTTTCCAGTCTTGTTGGGCTTTGTTTGGCGCAGGCCTTATGTTTCAGTGGTTCTGTCTCGTTTTGTAGTGATTTCTTTGGTTATAGTTCACGTTCTTTTATTAAATGTCCTCCGTTCTCCCTGCGCTTGTGTCCTGCATCATCAACTGTGACAGGCAGCCAGACAAAGAGAAAGAGGAAAGGAGAAGAGAGAAAAGGAAAGTTGAGGATGGGGGAAGATAAGATGAGGATGAGAGCATGCTGAACTGAAAGGAGAATATTAAAAAGAAAACAGATGAGAGATGGAGAGACAGAAAGGAATGAATGAGACTTGGGGGAATAAGAGATAAGGACGAAAGATCTAGAAGAAATGTCTAGCGCTCTGGAAAAACAAACATTCCAACCACATCAGAACCACCTGCCACGCAGGCCCGGAGGTCAGGGAGGTAAAGGGTCCGGAAGGTGGAGAAAGATTGGCAGTGTCCATGACTCACCTTGTGTGTGTGTGTGTGTGTGTTTGGGAGGGGATGTCAGACAAGGGGCCTCTCTATTCCACTGGCTCTGCTGACATCCCACCAGTGCCAACACCTCTCCCCTGCTCTTCTCCAGCCCTCCATCTACCTATCCTCCTCCTCCCGCTCTCCTCCACCTACCTATCCTCCTCCTCCCGCTCTCCTCCATCTATTTATCCTCATTCTCCCGCTATCCTCCACCTACCTATCCTCCTCCCGCTCTCCTCTATCTACCTATCCTCCTCCTCCCGCTCTCCTCCATCTACCTATCCTCCTCCTCCCGCTCTCCTCCACCTACCTATCCTCCTCCTCCCGCTCTCCTCCATCTATTTATCCTCATTCTCCCGCTATCCTCCACCTACCTATCCTCCTCCCGCTCTCCTCTATCTACCTATCCTCCTCCTCCCGCTCTCCTCCATCTACCTATCCTCCTCCTCCCGCTCTCCTCCATCTACCTTTCCTCCTCTTCCCGCTCTCCTCCACCTCAACGCACCAACTGAGAGCCACTGTGGACTTGGCATTTAACATCCCAGAAAGAGTATTAACATTTAATCACTAAATGTTAACTGCCATAATAGCCCAGATTAGTTTAGTACAGTGGGCCAAGTAAATTTACTTTACCTCTGGACGGAAAGTCCTTCCTCTCATCCAAACAGTGGAATCATCTTATTTCTGACCCACATATGTGGCCATAGTGATGATGGCTGGGAATATCTATGTTGCTGCCTCTAAATTTAGACCTATAGAGTTTGTTTGATAGAGTGTGCTTAAGTCTCTGGGTGTTAGACTGAGTACAGTCTCCTATAAAACATAGGTGAATCAGTTAGAACATGACCTAGTTCCACTGGCAAAAGACTATGCCAGCTGATGGGATAATTAAGTCAGTGGGGCAAACAGATGTTGTTTGTAATAGGTTGTACTAGTCGCATCCTGTACATTAGAAACAAAGGAACAAAATGTCTGTACTAATCAAATCAACTACAGTAAATACAAAGTAATAATACGTCTGTAGAACTAATCCAATCCAGTACAGTAGGTAAAAAGGAACATAGTGTCTGTAGTACTAGTTACACTAGTATTTAAAAGTTTGGGGACTTTGGGGAAATGTCCTTGTTTTCATATTTTTTTTTTTAAATCACATGACAAGAGCTATTGTAGATGGAAATAAACTGAAATATCTACATTGGCGTACAAAGGGCCATTATCAGCAAACATCAGTCCTGTGTTCCAATGGAATGTTTTGTTTGCTAATCTACGTTTAGCATTTTAATCCGCTAACTGAAAACCCTTTTGGAATTATGTTAGTGCAGCTGAAAACTGTGGTGTTGTTTAAAGAAGCAATATAACTGTCCTTCTTTTGACTAGTTCAGCATCTGAAGCTTCAGCAACCGTGATGACAGTGGCAAGAAACAAAAAACTTTATTGTGGAACACATCAGTCTGTCCTTGTTCTGAGAAATGAAGACTATTATGCAAAAAATTGCCCTGAAACTGAAGGTCTTGTACAATGCTGTGTATAACCAGTGTAGAACTAAGCAAGAGGACAAACACATTAGAGGGTCTAGTTTGATAAGCAGAAGCCTCACAGGTCCTTAACTAGCAGCTTCGTTAAATTATACCTGCAAAACAACAGTCTCAAAGTCCACAGTGAATCTGTGATTCTGGGAAGCTGGCCGTCTAAGACAAGTTGCCAAGAAAAAGACATGTCTCAGACCGGCCAATAAAAAAAGAGATGGGAAAAGAAGACAGACACTGGACAGAGGAAGATTGGAAGATTATGGACAGACCATCAGTCAAGCATGGTGGAGGCAATATGATGTCTGGTGATGCTTTGGTGGTGGCAAAGTGGGAGATTTATACAGGGTAAAAGGGATCTTAAAGAAGAAAATATATCACAAGCCAATTTAAATTGTGGGAGGTGGTTTAGGAAGCATGGGTGAAATCTCTTCAGATTACCTAGATTAACTAGAAAAAAAATTGAAAAACTGACAACTAGGATGTCTAAGGTCTGCAAGGCTGTAATTAATGCAAATTGAGGATTTGTTTTAATAAAAAGTTGTGTGAAGGCCAAGTTTAAAGGCCAAACATGTTATTTAAATTAAAAATAATTATTTCTAACCTTGTCATTGACAATATTTCCTATTCATTTTGCTATGTTTCCAATTCAAATTAATGGAATTTAAATTCATGGGAAACAAGGACATTCCTAAGTGAACCCCAAACTTTTGAACGGTAGTGTATGCATATCCAGTGCATGTCCATGCACATGAGCAGATGGGTTGTCAGAACGCCCGTAAGTTGTCAGCCTCATCATCTCATCACCTAAAGCCATTAAGACAGGAGGGTGAAAGAGGAGACCAGGAGGGCAGAAGTTTAGGTACGAGCAGAAGGGAGGAAGGGGAGGCGGGGGGAGAGGGCAGGGGGCAGGCCGGGGGAGGCAGGAGGATGAGGTACTCTTGCCAACTGGCTCATTAAGTCGTCAACTGAACCATCGTGTTGTCACTTTAGAAGATGTGTTCTACAGACGGACTGTGTCTCCCAGGCCAGAGTTTCCCTACATCTGCAGAGACCTGGAAGAGAACTCTTACACTCCCTTTTGACTTAATAATATTAAGGATCAATACTAGGTGTTGCACGCAAAATTCTACCATATTGTCTACTGATATTTTTACGCAACAGCTGATCTGTTAGAAACCTCTCTCTTTTTGCAGAACATCATACACATACCGGCTCCCTCGTAGTTCCTCGGGCCCCCAGGGTGAGAAGATGGGTCGTCACGTCACAAGCAAAGATAAGCACAGATTTATCTGATGTCTTCTTTAAGTAATAAGAAGTAACATCATTCAAAGCTGCCTTTATCCATACTTTTTTAAGACCTCCTGTTGGTACGTAGGGGAGTCCAGCAGCTTAACACATACCATTAGGTGTACACACACACATATTGCACAAACACACATAGCTACACGGTTCAGTAGGTATAAATGCATCATACAAGGTATGTGTTAACTGGAGTAAAACTGCTAATTTCTGATCCCTTTAGATGGTTTTGGTTCAGTTGTACCAATGGGACAGTCCCGAAAGTGCAAACACCACTGAACCACTGTGCTCTGTGAACTAAACCAAGCAGATGTAATGTATTTAAGAGGAAACATTGTTTGACCCAGAGTAGTAGGTTAGGAAAAGCATGACAGTATGGGACAGCTTAGGGCACAACACGATGGAATAGAAAAGCACTTTACTTGTCAGGCCAACTGCAATGAAAATCATCAAGAGATTTTCTTTTATTTCCACTTGGCTAAAATCATCTTATAGCCTGAAAATAGTACTTTTAATCTTTTTACCCAACAGCTCATCTTTTGAGTGGCAGTTGTAGGTCAGGGGTCACTGAAAGTGCCACTATGGTAAATGTTAACTGTGCATGAGTGGAAGATGAACAAGATGTTCTTTCTGGTTGATAGACCTTGCAAATTTACTGTGTGTGAATTTGGGTCTAGAAATATATCTTAATAAGATGAGATAAACTCCTTTGCAAATGACCCAACATTGCCACACCACTCTAGATGGTTAGAAGTAGACAAAAAAAACATCACACCATCCACCACACACAGTGACAGGAGTTAGAGGTCAGAGGTTACAGTAGAGGTGAAGGACCGCACAGAGGGCAAAGTGAGGCACACACAACAATCAAGGTAAAAGTTGCCCCTCACCACAGATCCAGGATCAGATTACTTCACCACCAGTCCTACAGTAACTGATAGGAGGGTGAGAAAAGATCTGACCGTGTGTCAGTGGGCGAGTAACCTTTACCTCCTCCACAAACAACAGTCATTCCTACCATGGTGGCTCTGGGAGCGAACAGGCCAATGCTTTTCACCTAGAAGACAGAAGGACCAGTAACAATAAGTATGGGAGTGGGCAGAGACCTTATATCATATTAGATCCTGGGAAAGACCCAGACAGAGACCCAGACAGAGACCCAGACAGAGACCCAGACAGAGACCCAGGTAGAGACCCAGGTAGAGACCCAGGCAGAGACCCAGGCAAAGACCCAGGTAGAGACCCAGGCAGAGACCCAGGCAAAGACCCAGGCAGAGACCCAGGTAGAGACCCAGACAGAGACCCAGGCAGAGACCCAGGCAGAGACCCAGACAGAGACCCAGACAGAGACCCAGGCAGAGACCCAGGTAGAGACCCAGGTAGAAACCCAGGTAGAGACCCAGGTAGAGATGCAGGGAGAGACGCAGGGAAAGACCCAGGTAGAGAACCAAAGAGACCGAGGGAGAGGTCCTGAGATACCTCGGTAGAGACCCAGAGAGACCCAGGTAGAGATCCAGAGAGAGAACCAGGAGAGACCCAGGGAGAGATCCAGAGATACCAGGTAGAGACCCAGAGAGACCCAGGCAGAGACCCAGGAGAGACCCAGAGAGACCCAGGAGAGACCCAGAGAGAGAACCAGGAGAAACAGTCAAACACATTGTTATGTTAGGGAATGTGTAATTTAATCAGTGCAGTGCTATTGTGAAATGAATTGGGAGAGTTTGATCAGTCCTGGGTGAAGTGGGGCTAACAACATTCAGTTGACACGAATATCCAGAGAGACTTGTTGTAAGTGTATATGTTTTAATATAGGATCCCAGAGAGACATGAATCCACAACACTGGCATCGCAAGGAAAATGCTCTACTGAGCTACACAAGGCAACCTTCCTGGACACAATAACATTCCTGGAGGAAACGAAAGGGGGCTATGTACAGTATAAGTCTTCAATATCTCTCTGTTAGTCCAGTGTTTAAAACTAAGGTCAAAACTATGAACATTATTGGCCAGAATAAAAAAACTCTAAGACACAAGATCATGACAAACACAAAGACACAAAATCATGTACTTGCATCAAATAGTACAATAAAGTTATTTCAATCATTCATTATTTAAAAAAATAATTATGATTAAATTATTAATGATCCATTAAATACTAACTACAACTATACATATCTATCTAGAAACAAAAGGCTTTATAGTTGTTTACCTTTTTCCACTTTGTCCTGTTTTACTAACAGACAACAAAATACATCAATTGAACAAATCACTGTAAAAACAAAGCAATGAAAAAGATGTACATAATTATACTTATGTTTTTTCTGTATACAGTGACGTTTAGTATTATTTTACCTTGTCATTCTTGAATATTCTTAATTGTTGATTGAACCATTGTGCAAACCACCTATACATGCAGATGAAAAAGAAATATTCAAGGGTGTAGTTCAAATCAGCTGTGACCAAATGTTTTAATTATGTTTTGACATGATATATTCATTTTAGTTTTTGGGTGGAGAATTGTGTTTACTTTATTGCAGACACGTGCTTAGACTTGGCATTGTGTGTGTATGCAATGAGAAATGACTACCTGCTCTGCAATGAATGAACACTGTTGTGCTCATTAGGTTATGATGGATGTCCACTGGGACCCAGTTAAATCAAAGTGTCTTTGAAATCCAGAAAACCTGTAAACGCTGATCACTGAAAAAAAAAATTCTAGGTTGATATTGATAATATAAATAATGTGAACGATATACTTCTTAGACATTTGATATCTAACACATAAGAACCTCGATTGGTTGTATCCTGTTAGAGTTTACACCTACAGCTATATATATCAATATGTTTGTTTATGTACAAATTAGTAAAGCAGTTTAAAAGGTGGTTGAGATTGAAGGTTGAATGAGATTAAAGAGAATACATGAGGTTGTAGGATATAGGAATGTAAAGAGGTGAAAGGAGGGACTAAATGAAGGTTATAGGATTTTATAGAGAGGAAAGTAGAGGCAGAATGAAGGTTATAGGATAATAAACAGATACAAGGATGGGCAATATTAAGGTTATAGGGATTTAAAGAGATGAAAGGATGGTCAGAATGAAGGTAATAGGGTAATAGAGAGAGATGAAAGGAAGGGCAGAATGAAGGTTATAGGAATTTATAGAGATAAAAGGAGGGGCAGAATGAAGGTTATAGGAATTTAAAGAGATGAAAGGATGGGCAGAATGAAGGTTATAGGAATTTATAGAGTTACAAGGAGGGGCAGAATGAAGGTTATAGGAATTTATAGAGATAAAAGGAGGGGCAGAATGAAGGTTGTAGGAATTTAAAGAGATAAAAGGAGGGGCAGAATGAAGGTTATAGGAATTTAAAGAGATGAAAGGATGGGCAGAATGAAGGTTATAAGAATTTATAGAGATAAAATGGAGGGGCAGAATGAAGGTTATAGGAATTTAAAGAGATAAAAGGAGGGGCAGAATGAAGGTTATAGGAATTTAAAGAGATGAAAGGATGGGCAGAATGAAGGTTATAAGAATTTAAAGAGATGAAAAGATAGGAGGAATGAAGGTTGGAAGAAGAGGGAAAAAGATCTGCGGGCTAAAAGATGACAAAGAGTAGAGCTTCAACACATCAGTGGTAGAATGAAGAGAAGATATGGTGTTCTTCACACCATGTTACCAGTCAGGTTTTCACACACGCACAAACACACACACGCACAGACACACACACAGGCACACACACAGGCACACACAAAAACCTAGTATGCTCCAGCCATGCGCCACTTTGATCCATCATTATGGATTAACCATCAGCCCCTCATACTGTATCCTGCCTAATACTGCCTGTGTCCCACCTCCTACACAGAAACCCAGTCAGATTCAGGGTTCATGAAGGATTTGAGTCAGAACCCAACCTTGACCTTGAACCCGGCACGGGTCAACAGATGTGTCTGTGTGCATGCATGTGTTGAGGTAGGAAGATAAACATTCACTGAAGTAGGAAGATGAACTTGTATTGAGGTGGAAAGATAAACATGTGTTGAGGTAGAAGGATGAGCATGTGTTGAGGTAGAAGGATGAACATGTGTTGAGGTAGAAGGAGGAACATGTGGTTAGGTAGAAGGATGAACATGTGTTGAGGTAGAAGGATGCACATGCGTTGAGGTAGAAGGATGAACATGTGTTGAGGTAGAAGGATGAACATGTGTTGAGGTAGAAGGAGAACATGTGTTAAGGGAGAAGGATGAACCTGTACGTTTGGTTAGGATGGAAATGGCATTAGGTCTCCTAGATGTCCAATGGCTGTTTGTCTGGTTGAGAGGACGCTGTTAAGAGATGCTGTAGACCAGGGGTGTCAAACCGGTTCCACGGGGGGCCGAGTGTCTGCAGGTTTTTGTTTTCTCCTGTTAATTGGTTCCCAGTTCAGACCTACACAACCAGGTGAGGGCAGATACTAACCAATTAGTGACATAATTATTCAATCAAGTACAAGGTGAGAGTGAAAACCTGCAGACACTCGGCCCTCCGTGGAACCGGTTTGACACCCGTGCTGTAGACCATGCCACAGTCAGGAATGTATATCACAAAGATGTTTTGCTAAGACCCACTTGGGCTGGATAAAGTTTATTTAATTTTCTTTCATTGAAGACATAAAAAAAAATACAAATAACAGATGCTCTTTTCCAGAGCAACTTCCAGTTAGTGCATACACAAGGGAATTGTACTGACAACCTGGCATTGCAAGCTTCATGCTGCACCGACTGAGCAACATGAGAAAGTACAAAAATGAACAGTACAACCGGATTACTGTAAGTCACTTTCAATAACTAACTTAAATGAACTAACCCTAACCCAAGGGAAATGGGAGAGGGGGGAGTTGACAAAGCATATGTACTTTCTTATATATATATATACAACACATGTAAAGAATACTGACCAGCCCTGACCATGGAGACGTTCCATTTAATACGTAATGAAATGCGTTGACTATTCCTTGTCTGATTGCGGCTAACATCCGTCCGAGGACAGTTTGACCAAACGATGCACCCGCTGGTTACACCTTTTAAGCACCTACTGCATCCTTGGTTTCCAATATATCTGTAAATGACGGCTGCCGAGATCTTGTGATCCACGTGTCAATGGTCATCGCCTTCATTCCTGGCACACGCAGTATCTTTTGTCTGGCTCATTGGTTTGTGTCCATGTACACTTTAGTACACACTAAGTCGGAAGCTGCAGCACAACAAACGCTGCATTGTAGACTACAGAGATGACACTGACCTCAAAGACCCTCTCGATTGGTCAGCCCTCTGCCTAGCTTGTCTACCATCAGCGAGAGCCAATGTTTGCTGAGATTTTCATTTAGATTTGTGTTCGAGGTTTATACCTCCACAAAGGCTCTGGTGAGTCTCAGACCGATACCCTGGCCTCCGCCGCTACATCGCTATCAGTCTGAGGAAATCAATGAGCTGGAGTTAGCCTGCCTGGAGGTAATTTTAGGAACAAATGTGAGGCGTTTGCAAAACACAGACAGATAAAGCGCGTTTGCAGAGCTCGATTCACAAACCTAGAATAACATTAAAAGTCTTCTCAACTTCCTCTGAGCCTCTTCTCTTCCTCTCTGCAGAACCTTTCTTCCTCTCGTCCTAACCTCCTCGGGTTTTAATTTAGTGGATCAAAGAGAACTAGTACATTCATTTCTTTCTCTTTTTCTTCTTGTACCTGTGTGGTCCTGCCTCTCCCTTTTTCTTCTTGTAACTGTGTGCTCCTGCCTCTCCCTTTTTCTTCTTGTACCTGTGTGCTCCTGCCTCTCCCTTTTTCTTCTTGTACCTGTGTGCTCCTGCCTCGCTCTCTTTTTCTTCTTGTACCTGTGTGCTCCTCCCTCCCTCTCTTTTTCTTCTTGTACCTGTGTGCTCCTGCCTCTCCCTTTTTCTTCTTGTACCTGTGTGCTCCTCCCTCTCTCTTTTTCTTCTTGTACCTGTGTGCTCCTCCCTCTCTCTTTTTCTTCTTGTACCTGTGTGCTCCTCCCTCTCTCTTTTTCTTCTTGTACCTGTGTGCTCCTCCCTCTCTCTTTTTCTTCTTGTACCTGTGTGCTCCTCCCTCTCTCTTTCATTCTGCTCCTCCCTCTTTCTTTCACTCTACAGTCTTTAAAGTTGAGTCAGTTTGTTCTCTGACACAGTGAATAGTCATTTGGCATTTCCATTACAAATAGAATCAATTTGGCATGGAGATAATTCTCTACGTCTCTCTGTCTGTACCTGTGGTATAACAGGAGGCAGACTGGTGCTGAGTGTGATATCATGTACTGTATGTGTGAGTGAATGTGTTTCTGTTCCCCTGCTGGGTGTGTTGGGCTGTTATCTCTCCCTGTGATTTCTCATTACATTACATAACAAATCTGCTTGATAGCTAGCATCATTCCACCACCAGCCATGTTGGATGATTGCATTTTAAACATCATCTTATGTCTCTGATGAAACTGCCACAGAGGAGAGTTAGTAATGCTCATATATCACACCTGGATGTTTTGTTCCCTGTGGCAAGAGCGAAATAACGTATAAACCAAATACACACTGCTAAAAAAATGTAAGGAACACTTAGATCTCGATGAAGGAAATGTATAACAATAAAAATCTTGAACAATATGACGTAACAATATTCAATGGATACCAAACCGATAAATCAAAGTAAACAAATGAAATCCCAGGCTGTTCCACAACCACTTCTGTGAACAACTTACTGGGGATGAGACAAAGGATGGTGTCCTGGGGAATCTCCTCCCAGACCTGGATCAGGGCATCAGTGAGCTCCTGGACAGTCTGTGGCGCCACTTGGCGGTGTCGGATGCACAGATACAGAACGTCCCAGAGTTTCTGAAATGGATTCAGGTCTGGGGAATGTAGGGGCCAGTCAAAAGCATCTATGCCTTCAGCATCCAGGAAGTGCCTACATACTCTGGCCACATGAGGCCGGGCATTGTCCTGCACCAAGTGAAACCCAGGGCCCACTGCACCAGTGCAAGGTTTCATCCCGGTAAAGAAGTGAGGGTACCGTTGGCTAGCACACGGAGCTCTGTGCGACCCGCCAAGAGTGTGCCTCCCCGGACCATCACTGACCCACCGCCCAGCAGGTCATGCTGGATAACCGGATATCACGTCAGTCACATGTGCTCAGTGGGAACCTGCTCTCATCTGTGAAGAGAATGGGGAGCCAATGGTGGACCTGCCAATTCTGGGGTTCCCTGGCAAATGCCAAACGAGCTGTATGTTGCTGGGCTGTGAGCACTGGTCCCACCAGACAACGTCACCCGCATGGAGTCTGTTTCTGACAGTTTAAGCCACTGAAGGTCATTTTGTAGGGCTCCTACTTTTCCACATCGCTCCTGCTTTTCCATATCGCAAAAAGGAGCAGATACCGGTCCTGCTGCTGGGTTGATGCCCGTCTACGGCCCTGTCCAGCTCTCCTCGTGTAACAGTCTTTTCCTGGTATCTCCTACTTGCTCTTGAGACACAGCAAACTTTTCTGCGCAGCACATGTGGATGTGTCATCCTGGAGGAGCTGGACTACCTGAATGGGCTGCAGGTACCGCCTCATGCTACCAGTAGTGTCAAGGACACTAGCAAAATACTAAACTAGAGAAGAATCGGACAGGAAGTATAAGAAGCAATAAGAGCAATTGTCTGTGGCTACCACCAGCAAAATCATTCCCTTCTTGGGGGTTGTCTGGCTGTTGCCTCTGCAGTGCACCTGTTGTCACTTTAATTTTAATTAAAACAGGTGACATTGATTCACAATCGTTTGAGCTTCCTAACTGGACAGATTAATATAACTGAGGTTTAATTGACTGGGCGTTATACTGTGATGATTATGTGTTTTAGCAGTGTATATGAACAGCAACAGAAACTAGTATATTTGGAAGATCTTGAAAGTTTCAGTGAAAGTGATTAAGCAAATGATTTAGCTGCTAAGAGCTCCCATAAAGAATAAATACCAGCCACTGATCCATGCTGTGCAGCAAATGCAAACCATAGAAAGATAGTCGATTTACCAAGGTTTAGAAGTGTAGTGTTGAATATGCACGTTTCACTGATACAGTGGTTTCGGTGCAGGCAGGCATCACAGCGGATTGTGTTGATGATTAACAGCAGCACAAAACAAACTTGTCAGGGTTTACTATACCACTTTAAAACAAGCCTTCTTCCTTACCATTCCATCTCAGCGCATCCCCCTCGCACAGGCGGGGGG
>JACXGK010004962.1:0-35430 GCA_016801125.1 Novumbra hubbsi
GAGAAGAAGGTCTTAGACCAGGGAGGAGGTATTGGACTAGGGAGAGAAGAAGGTCTTAGACCAGGGAGGAGGTATTGGACTAGGGAGAGAAGAAGGTCTTAGACCAGGGAGGAGGTATTGGACTAGGGAGAGAAGAAGGTCTTAGACCAGGGAGGAGGTATTGGACTAGGGAGAGGGGAAGGTCTTGGGCCAGGGAGAGGAAATGTCTTGGAAAGGGGTTGTGATGTCTTGGGTCAGGGAGAGCAACTCAGATTAGCACAGGAGTTGGACCAAACAGCAAAATGTTGAAAACCACCCACTCCCTAACAAAAGACTCTCTTCTCTCTGTGGTCCAGACCATCTCTTCTCCTTGGTCCATGACCTTCTCCTCTTCCCTCTCAAGAAGAACAGACCTTACGACGTGAATTGCATGATGGGCAAGGCCCTGCTCATCACAAAGTGTCTCCTCCTCAATGACTGTGTCTGTTGACAAGACAGAGAGAGGCAGGGTTCATCCAAGGCTAACTGGGGAGTGATCCAAGAGTGTAGCTTCCTGCCAACATCACCACAGGCACAACCTCTCCACACAGCTCAGGGGGGTCAACAACGCCCTCTCCCGGAAGCCCAACTCTAACACAATGTCTATTTCTCACTCACCTCTCATTGGTTGGGCTTTCACATTACATCATTCTCTAATGTTATCAATTAACTAAACATAAAATACAAAGGAAACTTGGATAGTATCACTCTCGGGTGCTGACAGGTGTTGTTTACAATATGATGTGGGGTGTTTCAGGTAAAGTGCACAAGGCCTAGTGGAAGGAGACAAGGTCACGGAGGTCAAGCATGCAGACAGGAGCAACACAAAAATGTGCAAAGGGCAGCGAGACAAGGAGGGCCAGAGAACCTCAATCAGGACGGCACATTTATCTGTCTGCACGTTTCAGAATTTGGTAGATTGGAGAAACTTAGCTAGAGAGGAGTTCAGATCCCTGGTAGATTGGAGAATGTTAGCTAGAAAGGAGTTCAGAACCTTGGTAGAGTGGAGAACGTTAGCTAGAGAGGAGTCGGGGAAAGTAGAATAAAAGGATTACAAGGAGACCACCTGGAAAAATGTTTTCCTCCTCTCCTGCACTCCTTTCGCTCCTCTAGGCAGCTGCACCTTGCTCCACGGGGGAAAAAGGGGTAGATTAGGGGCCGGAGACAGAGGGAGGAGAGGAGGAGTCAGGAGAGGAGGTGTCAGGAGAGGGAGGAGTCAGGAGAGGGAGGAGTGCTGCGGCTTCCATTAACGAATAAAAACGTTGTAATTGCTGAAGGGTGACTAGTTTGGCAGCGACGGAAAAAGTTTTCTGACACGCAATGTCGCCCCAAAATATGTTTTTTCTGTACCGGTACAGAAGATCAAAGCCAGAAGGGCCCCCTTTTGAAGGCCATGAAGCGAATGTGCGAAAACTCAAGGGATGCGGGGGGTGAAGGGGCTCCCCATCCCAACACATGAGGGGCGAAGCGCCCCATTTCCCAACTCAGCACACACATGAGGGGCGAAGCGCCCCATTTCCCAACTCAGCACACACATGAGGGGCGAAGCGCCCCATTTCCCAACTCAGCACACACAAAATCGGCTAGCACATTTTATACACAATCTATTTCTGAGACCGAGGTGGTCCAGATTTTTTATTAAAAAAATGTACTCGCCTTCAGGCTTTGTTTTCGAGCAAATGTGGGAAACATTCAGTACAACTCTATCACATGTTAAAGCCGTGTCTACCTAACAAGCCTTTCCAAGTCAACAGGACTGAACTAAAACCCAGAACAATACATCTGTTCTTCTACACCATGTGACATTACATTGAAATTAGTTTGAATGCCCTGGAGAACACTTTTTTAATGGAGATTGTTTCTCACAGGATGGATATGTAAAATCTGGTGGATAGGATTCCTCACTTCATTTTTAATGCTAACAGCTCTGGGGTTCAGCAAGAGCACCCCTGATAACCTAAAAGTGTGCTGGGATTAGGGATAAGAGAGACACAGTTACAGACAGACAGACAGAGAGGATAATAAAGATATAGACAGTGTTGGATACGAAAGATACAGACAGACAGGAGGTGGATAAGAGATACAGTGAGAGAAAGCTGGGGTGGATAAGAAATACAGTGTGAGAAAGCTGGGGTGGATAAGAGATACAGTGAGAGAAAGCTGGGGTGGATAAGAGATACAGTGAGAGAAAGCTGGGGTGGATTAGTGAGAAGGAAAATCAACTTATCTTTTTAAAACTTGTATAAAATGTTTACTTTGAATTTTTGATAGTCTTACTTTTGTTTGGACATCAACTTACAACGTTGGTAATTTCTTCTATATTTGGCAAAGACACTGATAGGGGAGACCGACGGACAGACAGAGTAGTCAGAGAGACAAAATACACAGGAAGCAGGTCAATGGAAGCCAACAGACACAGTCAGGAAAAGGACAAAACAGAGAAACCTGGTGTTGGAGAAGATGTGTTGAGAAGATGTGTGATGAAGATGTGTGGAGAAGATGTGTGGAGAAGATGTGTGGAGAAGATGTTTGGAGAGATATATTTGGCAAATATGTGTGTAGAAGATGTGTGGAGAAGATGTGTGTAGAAGATGTGTGATGAAGATGTGTGTAGAAGATGTGTGATGAAGATGTGTGATGAAGATGTGTGGAGAAGATGTGTGGAGAAAGATGTGTGGAGAAGATGTGTGTAGAAGATGTGTGATGAAGATGTGTGTAGAAGATGTGTGGCGTACCAGTAGTGACAGGATGTCTAAAGGGAGCCCCACTGGCCCTTACTATGTGAGTAAAATCCTCCTAAACCCGTTGACATACCAGGCATCTACAACACCTGCCATGAACTTTGAAAGAACATCAAGAAGTGTGTATGTGTGGGGGTGGGGTGGGGGGACCCATTGAATCTTGTGACTGGAAGCAGCCTTAGTTAGATCAGGTGTGCTTCAAGATGACCCTGTTAACAGCGTTATGAGTTTGGATTCCATCGGCTTTTTGTATCAACCCTTTTCTCTATAGACCATGGTCATAAGTAGGGAAATCTAGCCTTTGTATAAACAAATTAGGGTGCCATTTTGGACAAGACCAACTGAACATCGCAGGGATCAGATACTGACGGGGGTTTTAATCTCACACCGATGGTCCAAGCAGATCACCTTCACAAGGGATTCATCTGTCAGAGCAAACACAACCGGATGAACAGTTGCTAACCTAATATTTCCCTGAAGGGCACATCCAGGGACAACTGTTGGCTACTCTGACTACAGAGATGAGAAGTACAAGATCTGAATAGAATGTTCAGAAATACTGGTTGATCCATAAGTCATGGTGCTGGTCAGAAAGTTCAGCTAAACTGGTAGATTCTATATGTCATGGTGCTGTACAGAAAGTTCAGTTAAACTGGTAGATTCTATATGTCATGGTGCTGTATAGAATGTTCACTTATACTAGTAGATTCTATATGTCATGGTTCTGTATAGAATGTTCAGTTATACTAGTAGATTATATATGTCATGGGGCTGTACAGAATGTTCAGTTAAACTGGTAGATTCTATATGTCATGGTTCTGTACAGAATGTTCAGTTATACTAGTAGATTCTATGTAATGGTTCTGTACAGAATGTTCAGTTACTCTGGTAGATTCTATATGTCATGGTTCTGTATGGAATGTTCAGTTATACTAGTAGATTCTGTATGTCATGGTTCTGTATAGAATGTTCAGTTATACTGGTAGATTCTATATGTCATGGTTCTGTACAGAATGTTTAGTTACTCTGGTAGATTCTATATGTCATGGTTCTGTATAGAATGTTCAGTTATACTGGTAGATTCTATATGTCATGGTGCTGTACAGAATGTTCAGTTATACTGGTAGATTCTATATGTCATGGTTCTGTATAGAATGTTCAGTTATACTGGTAGATTCTATATGTCATGGTTCTGTACAGAATGTTTAGTTACTCTGGTAGATTCTATATGTCATGGTGCTGTACAGAATGTTCAGTTATACTGGTAGATTCTATATGTCATGGTTCTGTATAGAATGTTCAGTTATACTGGTAGATTCTATATGTCATGGTTCTGTACAGAATGTTTAGTTACTCTGGTAGATTCTATATGTCATGGTGCTGTACAGAATGTTCAGAAATAATGATGAATCAAGATGTCATAGCGATGCTGTATAATGCAAGTAACAATAATTTACATAGCATAATAGTCAATGGTTCAGTGAAGTTTATATTTTGGCCACAAAGAAAATACTTCAACACTGGTATGGTCACAGCCCAAAATAAACAGAACCTTCCTCCTACTACCGTCTGTTCTAAACAGTTACCTGGGTTTGCTTGACTCTAAATATTTTTGCCGCATGCTGAAGACCTTCTGATTTACAACAAGCTTGTTTTTCTTACGTCCGCCGACACCAGCCTCCCATTTCCGACTGGAGTTTTCCGTCAGCGGTGAAAGAGCCCATTAACCGTGCGGTATAGAGCCTGACCGTGTGAAGGAGTGCGCCAACCCCCCCACGACCCCACACCTAAAACTCCGACAGGTTGGCGACCGGCTCTTTTCTTAAGCTGCCGTTGTGTTACAAGGTCATCGTAAGACCTGCCTCCTGGACGGTTCCTCCCTGCTTTCCGCTCACGGCTCAGCTAAGGGCTCAACGCCTCTCGCTAAATGAGTACATTTATAACTCGGTAACACGCTTCCTAACACATCAAACTCGCTGCTTAGTGTTTTCCTCTGTAGTCGTTCGACGTAGGTCTATGGATCGTGTGTGTTGGCTTTGTATGGTGTCATATGGAGTTTGCACATAATTTACATCTCTGAACAAGCACCTACATTAGCTAGCACCATTATGTTTAGCTGGCTTGTAATGTTGAATGCAGTTCATGACATTTAGGTTGGTTCATGACAGAAGGTGTTGGTAAGCAAGTCTGTTAGTAGCTAGCTAAAGAAACTTGTTTCGTTCACATTGTTGTGGCTTGCTGTTACGTTTGCTTTTGATTATAGACATGCTGCCTTGTAAATGAGGAGTCCCCAGTAGATGTTTTCACTTTTGGCCTAATTAAAACAATGTCAGCAAGCGGCTACTAGCTCGTTACCTTGAGCAAACCTTACGTTTCAAATAAATTAGCTATAATGGCTACATTTTCTCAAAATTTAGTTGTGTTACAGACTGAATGTATTATGTATTAAATTGTTATTTTTGCCATCAATTTACTTAATACCTCATAATGACAAAGAGAAAACGTGGTTTTAGAAATGTGTGCCAATATATAATAAATAAAAAGTTAGCCCATGTCTATGAAAGAATTCTAACAATTTTTTCAGGATGTTACAGAAGAGCATTTAGCGGTGATCACAATTCTGGACTTCTCTGGAGTGCATTTACTAACCTTGCACACCTAAATTTGAGCGGTTTCTCCCATTCTTCCTTGTATATCCTGTAAACTCTGTCCATCCGGCCCTCTCCTTGACACTATAGAGGCCCTCCTTGACACCATAGGGGCCCTCTCCTTGTTGTCCATCATTACCACCACCCTGACCATAATCACCACCATCATGACCATAATCACCACCATCATGACCATAATCACCACCATCGTGACCATCATTACCACCATCGTGACGTTCATCACCACCATCATCATAACCAACACCATGAGGAGGTGGCTATGATGA
Source organism: Novumbra hubbsi (assembly GCA_016801125.1). Lineage (NCBI taxonomy): Eukaryota > Metazoa > Chordata > Actinopteri > Esociformes > Umbridae > Novumbra > Novumbra hubbsi. The sequence goes on from JACXGK010004962.1 coordinate 5,695, forward strand.
ACCAGCTGCCACAATGACATCCATATGACAACACGATGACATCCATAATTACCATCATTACCACCACCATGACCATCATTACCACCATCATGGCCATCATCACCATGAGGAGGTGGCTGTGATGAACCAGCTGCCTTCAGAGACAGCAAACAGATGCCTGTTCCGGGACTGCCTGAGAAATCCCAGGTCGTTCCGTAGCCCTAACCCCCAACCCCGCACCATAGAACCAAACTGACAAGAGACGTTGGGGCGTTTCGGCACGTTTGTCGGAAGTTACCCAGACACATTATTTTAACCTTTCCAGGCGCTGGGAGGCTGTGTCTCTGTGTCTCATTCCCATGGGTGGCTGTGTAAAAGGGCCAGGGATTTCAATAGGGCTTCATTAAGCTCCGTTAGTGTCAATAGTTAATTATGCAAATTACCTTCAGAGACCCTTCATGTGGTTTCAGAGTGGCTTCCGGACCGCCCCCCTTTCATCACACTTCACTGATGTCTGCCACACAAAAACAACACACACAAACACACACACACGCCTGGGATATTCCACTCTTTATCCATTTCCAAATGTGAACCCTGAAAACCATTCCATGCTTCAGAGGTGAGTGTGTGTGTGTTCCCGCTTGCGTGTGTCTTTCAGGGGTGGCTCCTACAGTATAAATGGGGGCCATTGTGGCCCCTGCTACTCCACAGCTTTCTCTAACCATCAAAGTCCCTCCGGAAGGCTCTTGCTGGGCTGCAGCTGAATACCCACCTCATCTATACCCACCGACCAGACAGACAAGGGATGAGGGGGCCACCCCTCGGCCCCCAGTGGCCCCCGCAAAAAAAAAAAAACCTGCATCAACACAGTCAATTAGGCAGAAATGCATGACAGGTTGATGTGTTCATTGTTTCAGTGACGGTAATGACAGCTTGATGTGTTCATTGTTTCAGTGACGGTAATGACAGGCTCTTTGCAACCCTGCCACACAGTTACAGAGCGGAGGCCCCTGAAGGGCCCAGATTGAATGGGCTGAGGAGGGAAAGATTGGTAATTAAAAAGTACTATCTTGTACAAAAATGTTTATGCAAACGGTCGTTCAGTTGCAAACTGTTAAGTACCAAAACATCGATAACAAAATGCTTAAATGCCATTTCAGAATGTCTGGGTATTTTCTTGCCTTTGCGCGGTATCTGGATTTCATATCTTAGACTCACTTTTATAAGACTTTATAAACAACAGTTAATTCAACTTCATTAATTTATTGTTCTAATCTGAAGAGAGGAACCTCTATTATTACTAATACTACCACTACTAACACCACTACTACCACTACTAGTACTACTAACACCACTACTACCACTACTAGTACTACTAACACCACTACTACTACTACTAGTACTACTAACACCACTACTACCACTACTAGTACTACTAACACCACTACTACTACTACCGCCACTACTAATACTACAGTAACACCCCCACTACAACTATTACCACCACTACTAATACTACAGGGGGTGAGGGAAGGGAGGAGGTTACCATGAGGTGGTCCCACGCAGCCAATCAGCAGAGAATGACTCTGAGATAATGTTATCCATGATAATGTTATCCATTATGTACACGCTACATTTGCTGTTGGAACTTCTTTTGTTTGTTATTTTATTTTTATTTTCTTGTTGATGCCAGAGCCTGACATCCCAGAAACAACGATGTCTAAAATGCTTGCGTAATTGTAAATAAGAAACAGATTTCTGCCTCTCAAACACCAAGCCCACCCAACTGAAGGACTGAGAGCTGTGTAGGGGGTGCATCTTCCTGGTCTCTCTGTCTCTCTATCACTCTCTCTTCATCTCTCCATAACTCATTATGTCTCTCTTTCTCCATCTCTCTATCACTCTGTCTATCCATCACTCTTTCTCTCCATCACTCTGTCTCTCCATCACTCTCTCTCCATCACTCTCACTATCACTCTGTCTTTCTATCACTCTGTCGATAAGTTTATCTTTCATTTTCTCTGTCGGTTAATAATTCTCACTCTCTTACTCTATCTTTTCTTTTAGTTTCTGTTTCTCTTTACTGTCATGGGATTGTGTTAACATTGCCAAGACCTGTAAAAAAAAATGTCATAATCAAAAACAAAGAGAAAAGACGGACATTAACAGAAACCTAACACAATGATTGAATAACAGTAAAGTTTAATGTATTATATTGACAGTGTTATAAACTAGCTATTTGTATGGCTGCTTGACTTATTTAGGTGGTATTGATATCACAGGGGTTTGTTGTTTCACCAAGCTGACTACCACTAAGCAATAACGGATGTCGGGGACCCAAGCATGAGCGATGTATGCCGAGGGAAGGAGGAGGCACACCTGAAGTAAAGGGGGGCACACCTGAAGTAAAGGGGGGCACACCTGAAGTAAAGGGGGGCACACCTGAAGTAAAGGGGGGCACACCTGAAGTAAAGGGGGGGCAGACCTGAAGTAAAGGGGGGCACACCTGAAATAAAGGGGGGCACACCTGAAGTAAAGGGGGGGTACACCTGAAGTAAAGGGTGGCACACCTGAAGTAAAGGGTGGCACACCCCAGGAAAGGAGGAAACAGCTATTCTCTGGCAAGCAACTCTCTCCTTGGTCAGGTATCCTACGGACACTGTCTTTATTGCAATAAACACTCCAGTTTGTGCCGATTCTTTCCGACGTGTCATATAGTGTAGTTCTTTTTGTTCATGATTTGGTCTGACTATGTTTCTGTCCCAGGCCACTGTGTGGTTCTGTTTGTCTTTGGGAACAGATTCCTAAAACCAGCTGTCTTAGAAAACCTGGTCCTGTTTTATCTCTCTGTATGAGACTGCTTTGGAGGGTTTGAGGGTTGTGGAATTTAAAGACTCTTTTCTAAATGTAGAATAAAATGTATAAGACCGGATTCTGCTTTGCATGAACTATTTGAGGTTTCCTGGACGCAGCTGTCGATCCTTGGTACCAGATCATAAAAGAGTAAACATTTTATCTCTGAGTTTAGTAGGATCCGGCTGGGTGCTGCTGAGAGTTCCAGTGCTCACCAGTTCATTAATATATAAGTAGAAGAGCCCGGAGCTAACGCTATGGATGGATTGGAGTGATCACAGGTTGGTTTGAGACAAGCTTTCTTTGTTGTCTGTATATTTTAGAATTTAAGTTAGGATACTACCCATTCAACAGGCATTTTTGAGTGGGATATTTTGTATTTTGTTCTGTAGTTCCTTAAACATAATTGGCAAATACAATCTGGTATTATTTAATTGCTAAATCTGAGTTTTGTCAATTGTGAAGTGTATTTTTGCATTATATTCTTTGTTATATAACAAATTAGGTAGGATATGTCTTATATATTTTGTCTATTTGGATAGTTAAACCTTTTTGTAGTTGTTTGTTTAATGTTTTCAGTTTTTCTCAAAAGTGATTAATTTTATAGTTATTTGAATCACATTGAGCAGTTTTTAAATACGCTCTCCTTCCATCCTTCCATCTTCTTACTGTATTTCTGCACAATTTTAGTGTTTCTTAATTATCACTTTGTCTCGCTTTCTCGTGTTCTCTATCTTGTGTTCTCTCTTTCTCCTGTGTTCTCTCTTCTCTCTCGCTCACATTCTTAATATTGAGGCTAATATTTATCTTCATGTCACTGAACATTGAATCAGTACTCCTACACTGAAACATTTTGTAAATGCAGTATTGACAATGACAGTTGGCGGGCTGGAATAAACCGATAATTCATGTCACAAGGCTATTGGACCTCAGCACGACAGACAAGATGAAATCCACTACACAACGCTGTCTGGATGTCTGGGGCGATGCTGCCCCCTACTGTCTGACTATCCCAACTGCACCCCCATGGCCACAAGGATGAGCAACATTGATGAAGTTGTGCGCCTGTCAATGGCAACCGATCTGTTGTTATCAGCTAGTCATTGGTTTCTAAAGCTCACAGGACTAGGAAGACTTCCTAAAGCAGGTAATACTGTACAGCTCAATTTATTTGGAATGGCTTGCAATGATTTTGTGAATCAGCAGTGTCGTGATATTTACATTAACCCAGATATTTACTGGGTAAAATTCTGCACTCTACTGGGCAAAATGCTGCCCTCCACTGGGTTAAATGCTACTGGGTTAAATGCTGCCCTCTACTGGGTTAAATGCGGCCCTCCACTGGGTATAATGCTGCCCTCTACTGGGTTAAATGCTGCCCTCTACTGGGTTAAATGCTGCCTTCTACTGGGTTAAATGCTGCCCTCTACTGGGTTAAATGCTGCCCTCTACTGGGTTAAATGCTGCCCTCCATTGGGTAAAATGCTGCCCTCTACTGGGTTAAATGCTGCCCTCCACTGGGTTAAATGCTGCCCTCCACTGGGTTGAATGCTGCCCTCTACTGGGTAAAATGCTGCCCTGTATGTACCACAAACCCAGCAGATTCATATGACCCTGATAGACCTTGCTGCAGTTATGGAAACTTTACGGAAAAGTCTGTATTTCATTTCCAAACTGTTACCTCAGGGTTTTCAGAGAGTATTTAGAGGAGCCAGAAACTCTCACTCAGAGCAGAGCCCATCAGATGCAGTGTTGGTGTGTTTGGTAAAGGGTTGCGTAATCCTGTTTGGATTCACTGCGCTTGCTCTTATCCTGTCATTAAACTAAACATCTGGAAGAAGTTCACATTCCCATTTCAACGGCTTTTAAGACTAGAAACAAACTGAACATCTACTGTCCACGATCCTTGTTGCCTGTCCTCGATTATTTTTTAACTTTTACATCCCCATCCTCCACCCACAAAGACCTCGTCCCCACCCTCCACCCACAAAAGATCTCATCCTCCTCCACCCACAAAATGCCTCATCATCACCCTCCACCCACAAAAGACCTAATCCTCATTTTCTACCCACGAAATACCCATCTCTACCCTACACCCACAAAGGACCCAGGACCAAATCCTCACATATTGATTCAAAGTCTAGAGTCTCTCCAACAAAAACTAATCTGGCTGCAATACATTCACCAATACACATACTGTAAAATAAATATGAATGATGATGGATTAACCCACTGGGCATTCCGGTGTAAATTTATAAATATTTTAATAGGAACTATTTTACAGTCAGTAACACATGACCATAATACAATAAAAAATAATAATAATAAATTATACTTAGTAGATTTCTAAATTCAAACTGATTTTTTTTAACTGAGACTAATCTGTAAGAAAGACCAGTCCATAAATATTTGTACTGAGACCAGTCTGTAATCAAGACCAGCCTGTACTGAGACCAGTCAGTAATTAAGACCAGTCTGTAGTAAGACCAGTCTGTAATTAAGACCAACCTGTACTAAGGCCAATATGACCACATCCCCCATGAAGAAACCTAATATGAAGCACTTACAACCTGTGATTCCACCTCTATCCATACAGCCTTGTCTCCAGGACTGCACATAGATATGAGCTGTTTTGATCTGATGCGATACATCCAGGATTACATATGGAAATGAGCTGTTCTGATCTGATGCGATACATCCAGGACTAAATATGAAAATGAGCTGTGCTGATGAAATAGATCCAGGACTACTTATGGAAATGAGCTGTTCTGATCTGTTACGATACATCCTGGACTACAGATGGAAATTATCTGTTCTGATCTTGTACGATACATCCAGGACTACAGATAGAAATATTCTGATCTGGTTTGATACATCCAGGACTATTTATGGAAATGAGCTGTTCTGATCTGGTACGATACATCCAGGACTACAGATGGAAATATTCTGATCTGGTTTGATACATCCAGGATGTAAAAAGGGCTTCCTAAATACATTTGATTGATTGATTGATTGCAGATGTAAATGAGCAGTTCTGATGTGGCACAATACTTGCAGGACTACATATGGAAATGTTCTGATCTGGTTCAATACATCCTTTTCAGTGGGTGTTTTTGTTTTGCATTGTTCCTGCCATCTACAGGACATCGTCCATCCTGCACCCGGGACATGGTCACTACTCCAACCCAGCGGTAGGAGGCAGCGTACACCTTCTCAAGGTCATTGTATTTCCCACACACATGTTTAAGGGAGGTGGAACCCCAGAGCAAAACTAGTTAGTCAGCAGGTCAGTTAACTTCTAATATCAGCAGGTCAGTTACCACAGTCAACAGGTCAGTTACCACAGTCAACAGGTCAGTAACCACATTCAACAGGTCTGTTACCATATATAACAGGTCAGTTACCATATTCAACAGGTCAGTTACCTCCTACGGTCAACAGGTCAGTTATCTCCCACAGTCAACAGGTCAGTTACCTCCCACATTCAACAGGTCTGTTACCATATTCAACAGGTCAGTTACCATATTCAACAGGTCAGTTACCTCCCACAGTCAACAGGTCAGTTACCTCCCACAGTCAACAGGTCATTAACCATCCTCTGCTCTGCCCATTGGCTTGGGTGACCACTCCAGTGCCACAATGCATTCTGGGTACGGCATTAGAATATGTGAGCTAACACACTGGTAAAGGGGAGGATGACCTCTTCCGTTGTTGTCATGCTGAACACAACAAAGCCATTGTAAACAACAAAGCTTTTGTAAACAAAAAAGGCTCTGTAGATTCACCCTCTTTCTGCTGCTGAAAGCTCTCAACTGGGGTTCAGACATAACTAAGAAACAGGACAGGTCCCAGTGAACTGGTTGTGCTCATAGAATATTCTGGGTTTCTATCTCCTTGTCCACTGGAGCCCACAAATACCTGAACTCAAAGCTTTTCCTCCCAACCAATAAATCCCAACATAATAAATGATGGTAGTCAATCCGTGTCGCGCAGGATTCATGGCAAACTGGTATCCAACCAAGACACTCTTATGGTCATTACTACCTCACAAGTACATGAAACATAGAGGTGCTCCAATGCAAATGTATTTATTTTACCATGGTATCACCAATCAAAATAACAACAAAAAAACAGCAGCACATAATTAGACAAAAGCATTTTGGAGAGCAACCTTCCCAGTACCACATCAAAAGAAAACCCCTCCCCCCAAGTGGCCATGCAGACCCTTTTATATGCAAAGCCCCTTCCCCAAATCAGTCCATTCACAATGTACCATAATCAACCAATATATTAAATCCTGGTCATTACAAGCAAACGCAGGGTACATTCTTCTATACCATGACCTCTACCAGCCAGACATTTCCCTATTTAACAAACACTTCCCCCACCCACACCAACATGGTTTAGCCCAGAATGCAATCATTTGACACGGGCACTATAAAGCCAGCCCCTGTCTGGTCTTTGGATCCTTTACCAGAATACTCAGACCTCTGAGAAAACCTCTGAGTGCTCACAACAATAGCTAAGTAACAATAAATAGTGATATGGTGCAAACAGAACCCAGGTGTGTTATTTGTGTTTGGATTCACATGAATAACCAAGGCTAGGCTAACTAGTGTTTGGACATGATAGACCAAGGCTAGGCTAACTAGTGTTTGGACATGATAGACCAAGGCTAGGCTAACTAGTGTTTGGACATGATAGACCAAGGCTAGGCTAACTAGTGTTTGGACATGATAGACCAAGGCTAGGCTAACTAGAGTTTGGACATGATAGACCAAGGCTAACTATTGTTCACGGCAAATGCCCACCAGTTGCTGCCTGCAGCCAGTGATAGCCTTCTCTGTCACAGTCCGTCAACACCATGACAACATCCTCCTATATGCCTGGGCCATGAAATGATCCCTGTCCTTTCCGGTTAAGTTCTTGGAACATTCTGTTTGCCAGGGTTGGGGTTTTCCACGCTAACATGTAAGAAGATATATTTACTCACTACTTTGTCACTCTGAAAAAGAGCTTCCACTAAACAATGACACAACATGTGGAAGAACAAAGTCTACCAATCTTGAAATAAGAGAACCAATCTATAATCGGTATTGCCATTTGGAATTCATTTAAGAAATTCATTTTGTTTATGTAAGCTGATATTGGAACAACACTCGAACTATAAGACACTTAATGAATGCAGGCCCAGTAAATACATACATAAAACTGGGCCTGTGGTTGGGGTAAGACATGCTCCAGACTGATTAGATGAACGTAAGCCAAGCTCTGGATGTCGTTAGGTAGCACGTAGCTTTCATGCAGCTGGGTGAAGCACAAGCTGATTTATGACTGGAACTGACCTTGAAGGTCAACGCAGGAGGCTGTTGCCCCCAGGAGATCAAAGTATGATGAAGAAACTGAATAGAACACAGGCACAAATTTGCCTATTAACTGTAATTTCCAGAGATCAGTCAGTCTTACCAACAGAACACACTACCCACTCACAGCCTGCAGTTAGCATCACGAAAGATCACTGTGGTCAAGATCATGTGAAGTAGTCGATCACAGAGGTATCCTACGGGAATCTGGTAAGGCAGACGATCACAGAGGGATCCTACAAGGATCAGGAGGCAGACAGACTGATCCAATTGAGCTGTTAATTAATGGAACACAAGGCAGAATTGATTGCATCATTGGTATGCTAGTGGAGAAGCGTCTCTCTTACCATTCGTCCTACAAACAGAAAGTTAGAGGCGGAGAGAAAGTGAAAAATGCTGAGGGACTCTAGAGATGGACGAGGGAGCAGGAAGAGAGAGAAAAAGAAATCTGTACTGAGATGGAAAGAGAGGGAAAGCATTGTGACAGGATATTAGGCTAGCTAGAGGAAGAGGAGAAAAGAGGTTGTGTTGTCGCTGTTTGTCAGGCCCACGATGGGACATTGTTTACCTCTTTGTGTGTGTGTTTGGTGAGCAGGGACACAGCATCAGATGTTACCAGGCCAAATTATACAGGAGGATATCCTAAACAAAACAGAGTAGATGTGGCCCCAGCAGGACCCAGGCTAGCCTTCCTACCCTGGACAAAACAGAGTAGATGTGGCCCCAGCAGGACCCAGGCTAGCCTTTATATCCTGGACAAAACAGAGTAGATGTGGCCCCAGCAGGACCCAGGCTAGCCTTCATACTCTGGGCAAAACAGAGTAGATGTGGCCCCAGCAGGACCCAGGCTAGCCTTCATACCCTGGACAAAACAAGAGCAGATGGCCTTTGACCTTTTAAGAAACACAAGCCTCCTCAAAAACAACACAACTAGACATGCATCTTGACAATCTGTAGCTTGTCACTATATGCATTATAATATGTATAATACAGCAACCATTCTAAGAGGTTTTAATCACGCAATAAACTGTTGAGGGTTTATTCAGAAGTAAACAAGGGGAATGGGAGAACATGAGCGGACAGAGAGTGGGAGATGAATGGAGAAGATAGAGAGATAAATATTAAGACTATATTCAATATTAGGTGTCTCAGATGTTTCAGAACAGGCATGACCTACTTGTTCCTGGGGCTTCATATCATCACATCTTCACAGCAACAAGCAGCACAGAGACAAAGTATAGCCTCTTCACACACAGAAAAGCTTGAAAAATATGAGTAAACTATTAACATGGACCATTCCAACCAGGTCCTAACTGTTATAACAAGATATACTAGAGAAACATGTTGGAAGTCTGAGAATGTGTTTTCCAGTATTGGAGACTGTCACTGAGACAATCCACCGCTGTAGCAGAATTACCGTAATATTTACCCCCAACCAGTCAATTCAGGCTATTCATTTAAATGTGGATCTGACTGAACACACCCGCCAAATCACGCACTACGCCTTTTAACAGCCTGCGGTGACCAATGACAGAGGAGACCACAGGGGCCAGGAGAGAGACGGAGGAAGCCATCATCCCGTCCTGGCTAACGAGGGTCTCCCCTCATGCACCACACCCACCGATCCCACCACCACAGCCAACGACAGCGGAGAGTCTCTGTGCCTTACCGTGTAGACGCAGATTCGGCACAAAGCCAACGGGAGCTGCATGTGCTCAGACATGATCGTCCCCGGCAACAGCGTTCCCCCCGACAACACAACAAGCCAAGCTTTTGGTGAGGAAGCTGAATGAGGGCAGGCAGGAGGGAGAGAGAGGGAGGAGGAGGGAGGAGGAGGGAAAAGGGGACGGACGAGCGCTCGGAAGCAGCGGAGCGAGACACTCGTTGCACTTCAGGGTGACACAATCGGACACTTAGTGGTCAGTCAGAGAAGCAGCCAACAGCTGACAGAACCCTGCATTAAACATCCACTGAAAGCACGAGGAGAAAGAGGAGGAGCTGGAAGAGGGAGTTGTCATTTTCATTCATAAAAAGCCTTGTAGTGGGAGAGAAGCACGACTATAATCTGATATGCAGAGAACAAGAGGAGGAGGATCTCTCTCCGTGTGGAGATTAAGGCGTGAACCAAATTTAGATCACAAATAGGATTAGAGAGCGTGTGACCAGTGACCAGTGACCACAGCGAGATAGGCGAGTCGGGATTGGTTGACCCCTCGGTTGCTCTGTCGTTCCGTTTGTCTGCCTGGTACTGTCTGTGTTCGAACGAGAGCCGCAAACCTCAGACGAACTTAACGACTTGTCAAGAGAAAAAGGCACAGTAGCCCAGGTTCCAGCCTGGGCTGCTTCATGCGGCCATGAACGGCGACCCTACACTGCTCATGTAAACACCCCCACACAGTGTCCGTTCGACCAGGAAGTGTTTTTACTGGCACACAAGTTCCCCTGCGTCCCATCCAAAACTTACCACAAGGGGTCACTGTAGCGCAACATGACTAAACTGCCCCAACCTACTAGGCACTCTTTGTGGGTCCCCAGACCAGATTTCAAACCCCTTGGCAGTGACTCAGTTGTAATTGAGGGAACAGCTTAGAACTTCAGATCTTCTTATGTCTAATATCTGGGAGTTCAGACATTTCACCCCCAGGATGTCTCAGGCACGGAGGAGAGAGAGGTGTGGATGTTATTGTTGAACATCGGCAGATAATCATGCTTTGAATTCCACACCAAATACGCCCACACAAATGAGCCCCAGCTTAGATGAGCGGACCCTGTAAGAAAAAGAAAACCATGTTAAATCATATTTAATGCAATTCACCAATGCAACAGGCTAGCAAGCCAGCTGACGCTAACTAAGGGAGAATGTGATAAAGCCAGGGGCAGCTATCTTAGATATGTGTACTTTGGATAATGTACTTTAAATGTGGTGGCTGTGGCCAGAAACTTCCTGTCGAACCAAAATGCCTGCTTTCTCTTACGTTGTGACATCGAGGTGGATTCAAATCAATAAGCACCTTGTGGAGTGCCCTCTTCAGAAAACATCAACAGATTTCATAAAAAGTGGGTGTAACACATTGTGGGTGTAACACATTGTTTTGCGGTAATAATTAAATTGGATGTGGTTATAACATACTACAATGCATTACAATAACGTTGTTGATTATTTGTATAAGGTACTGTATTATTTACAGGTACTGTACTGTAAGGTACTGTACCGTGGTTATAATATATTAGAATGTGTTAGAACAAATGTATTGTGTTGTTATAATGCTTTATTATGTGTTCATACTGTGGTTAGATGCATTCTGACAATAGCACATTATACACTTCTTAGACCAGTGTTGTGTTGTAGTCTAACATCTTCCAAAGAGTCATTCCAGATAACTGTGTGTTCGGAGAAGCTTCACTGATTTTGTTGAGGCAAAAAGAATGTCAGAGGAAGTTGTTGCCCGCGGAGGGGGTCTGTTCCCCAGCGGAACATGGCAACAGTTATGTCGCCACCAGGGAACCTGGCCCACTGTACTGACTGCAAGATTTTCCCATGACAGCAAAGGCCTCAGAGATACTGCTGTGTCTTTACCCACCGCACAAACGCACAAACAGACAGACACAGGTGAGCTAATGGGTAAACTCTCCGGGCACTTCTAAAGTGTGCATCGGTCATGAAAAGCTGGACTGGGAGAGTGGAACAGGTTGCTTCAATACCCTTTAGTTGCCAGAGATTTAGGAGAACCATTGAACAAAGCAGAACATGTTGTTAACCGTTTTTTTGCAAATGTAAAACAGTCTTTCTGCTGCTATACCAAAACATTTTACCAGATAACCCATGAACTGAAAATGGATTCATTGGTTTCTGATGAGTCGTCTTCTCAATGTTGATTCTGCCTTGAAAGCGTACATAAATGGAGAGGCTACCGCATACATGTTATGTTATTGTGGCAGAAAGGTGAAAGCTACAAGATGCATGAAAGACAGTCCCCGACAACCGGCCACTGTGCTAGAAGTGTCTTAAATATCTGCCATGTATCGCGAAAGTTTTGCTACTTTTATTATATAAATATCATCTACAGGAAGCGGGTCTGGACGAAGCTGATAAAAATCTGGTTTTTGATAAATATGCCAGTAGGACGCTGGGAAATGTTATAGCTGCAAGTCACATCAGACAAAAACACTATTTGAAAAAACTGAATATGAATGCATTTACTGTCGAAGCAGTCCGAGGCTGTCCCATCTTAAGCGTTTGATGGCTAAATAAATGTGGTGAGAGTGAGTGAGCGCGTGTGTAATATAATGTATCCAACCCTTCTTCATTTCTTCTCTTAATGGCGATTGCTGTCTAATTTAACTAATAACTTGGTCATGCTTCGTAATACTATATCTGAATTAATGCGCACAATCATATCTACCAATCAAATGTACTTGATAAAGCCACTTTACATCAGCAGTGTCACAAAGTGCTTTTGTAGATACCCCGTCTGAATCTCGAAAAAGAGCAAGCGACAACAGAGTAGATGCACAGTAGCTAGGACAACAAGCCACCCTTTGACCCAGACTAGCTACACTCTGATGAGCCCTTCGGTGTCAGTGTCAGGGGGTGGCTGATGTCAGTGGTGTTTTAATGGAAGTTGCTCCATCTGCTAAATGATTCAAATGCAATTGTGTTTCAAGTTTTTTACCAATACAGTTTAAAAGCGGTTTCAGTTGTGTTCTAATAATGATTCTGTGGTGTTTTAGTTGCGTTTCGTTATTTTTTATTAGGATTATGAAGTCATTACATGGGGTTTTAGTGTTACTTCAATAGTAATAATTCAATAAATCACTGCTGTGTTAATGGTGAGACCAATATAACGTCTGGTTTAAACGGGCTGTTATCATCCAGCATCAAAGAGAAAAATAAATCACTTGTTGTATAATGTGGTGCAGACTGATACAGCAGGCTGAAGTAATTATCTCTACCTCCCCATGTCTCTCTAAATCCATCTCTCTCCAAATCTCTCTCCAAATCTCTCTCCAAATCTCTGCATCACTCTCACTCGCAATCTCTCTCCTCTCTCAAAGTTATCCCTTTCTCTCTTCCTTTATCCCTCTCGTTCTCCCAGTGGAGTCTCCTCCCTCTCCTTCTCCCAGTGGAGCCTCCTCCTTCTCCCAGTGGAGTCTCCTTCTCCCAGTGGAGTCTCCTCCATCTCCTAGGGGAGCCTCCTCCCTCTCCTTCTCCCACTGGAGTCTCCTCCCTCTCCTTCTCCCACTGGAGTCTCCTCCCTCTCCTTCTCCCAGTGGAGCCTCCTCCTTCTCCCAGTGGAGTCTCCTTCTCCTAGTGGAGTCTCCTCCCTCTCCTTCTCCCACTGGAGCCTCCTCCCTCTCCTTCTCCTACTGGAGCCTCCTCCCTCTCCTTCTCCTACTGGAGCCTCCTCCCTCTCCTTCTCCTACTGGAGCCTCCTCCCTCTCTTTCTCCCACTGGAGCCTCCTCCCTCTCCTTCTCCTACTGGAGTCTCCTCCCTCTCTTTCTCCTACTGGAGTCTCCTCCCTCTCTTTCTCCTGCTGGAGCCTTCTCCCTCTCCTTCTCCTACTGGAGTCTCCTCCCTCTCCTTCTGCCAGTGAAGAGCTCTGCCACCCTGTTCAATATTTAATGTGGAGCTGTAGTCTGAAGATGCTGTTCTATAAATGAAATCCTCCGGCTTTAAAGACGATGTTGGGAAAAAGGCAGGTAGCAACGGTTGGACTGAGATGTATCTCAAAGTGCAGTGCTGAGGTAAATCAAAATCAAGCATCAATGCTAGAATATATTATTCCCAATCTTTTGAAATAATTAAGAAGCAGAAATTAAACTGATCAAGGGGTTGGCTTAGGGGGCCCTGAACCACTGCCTCTGATGCAGACATACTGCTGTTAGTCACTCTAGAGCTTCATCTGTAACATCACTGCAATATCAGTGAGGCATAACAAGGGCCTTATGATGCATTGGCCTCTCTGGATTCAGTCTGTGATTTCTCTGGATAACAGACTGGATGACGTTGTGTAGACTAGGCCTGCTGGGGGACAGTGTGTTCCCTCCTCTCCCCTAACAGAGGAGCATGCCAGCTCTCACAGGGCTTCCTTCAAATAGGCCTCTGCTCATCACACAGGCCACCTGAATGTGGTCTGACCATCCAGCCCCTGCTACAGTACATACATTCTTATCTGCCCCTGCTACAGTACATACATTCTTATCTGCCCCTGCAAACCCCGCCGCTTCAGTTACTCCCAGGTGGTAAAAGAGAACTTCGAAAAGGGTGAAGAGATATTTGAGACCGAGTCCAATCTCCACCCTATAAGGAATAGAGGCCCACCCTCCTGTCAGGGGTTGCTCTGAACCACAGCCTGGATCATGTAATGTAGACTAGGCCTGCTGGGGGGACAGTGTGTCCCTCCTCCACCCTAACAGCAGGAGCATGCCAGGTCATCACACCCTAAAATAGTCTTCTGCGTGTCTGCCTGAATGTGGTCTGACCATCCATCCATCAACCACAGGGACTCCTGCCACAGCAACGGAGCGAGAGGATTTCAGACAGAGCGGATGCATGAAACGTTTCCCCCCTGACCGACCGCTAGACCCAGTCCTCTGCCGTGCTCTGGTGACGACAGGCGGATGCGTGACTGACCGGCAACGGGAGTCCGGGGGGTTTGGAGAGAAGCTTTTAAAGACGACAGTGTTCTTCCCACGGGATCTTCTCCACCTTCAGCTCTCTCCCCGGTTTATTTGACTGGACATTGGTGTCAGAGGAAAATGGATTGTCTCATTTCTTTCTTTTAGCTGACCCCCACTTTCACCCTGGCCTCCCTGGTCATTCCTTAGCAACGCCAGAGGGTGTCGGGACACAGAACCATGGATGGGGTCGGTATAACCCACTGGGTGAAAATCCCTGTTCGTCACCAGGCCCTGTTCCAAGGGCGGGACTTGGCCGCCTCTGCGGTGGACCATGACCTGTTCGCCCTGCCTGGCCCGGACACATCGGACCCAGGGGGGGAGCGGGGGCTGGGGCCGGCAAAGCTGGAGGGGACCTCTGGAGGTATGGGTGCCCGGTGCCAGCGGACCGAGCCTGTTTACCAGGTGCTCTTAGATGTTACCCAGTTCAGACCTGAGGAAATCCTGATCCAGGTGTTTGAGGGCTGGCTCCTGATCAGGGCTCAACACGGAACCAGAATGGATGAACATGGGTCAGTTTCCCGCAGCTTCATTCGCCAGTATCCACTGCCTGAGAAACTGCAACTGGCAGGGGATTTGAGGGCTCTGCTGTGTCACGATGGAATACTGGTGGTGGAATCAAAGAATAGGAGACCTGTTGGTACACCCAGCGATGAAGAGGAGAAACCCCATTGATTAGTGACTATTGATTATGATGAGGTATGTTATTATGATGTTATTCATTAGGTATAAATGTGAGTTACACACAAACTTGACCAGTTGCTTCATAGGAGATCTGTTTAGGAGGAAAATAGCTCTTGATAAAGTACAATTGAATATGTTTGTATTGGTTTGGCCTGGACTGCTGCCGCAGAATAACCATTAAACATGTGGCGGTTGTGTTACTTCGTGAAATGAATTATATTACTGAAATATTCATTCGAGCATTGCATATTTGCATATTCATGTCTAAATCGTGTTTTTAAGTGTTCTGACGCCTTCAAAGATTGTCTGCAAAGATTGCCTGACGTCATGAACAACGCTGAAATCTTTATGGCTAAATCGCATATTCTTGTTGAGCACGCAAAAGCCTTCAGAATCAGCAGACACTTGACAGAGAGTTGTTGTAAAATGAATACAGTGACTTCTAAGCTAATAAAGAGAGCAAAGGTGAACACGCAAATCAACATTCTACGTTGCTACGAGTATGATTATGTCTAAAATATGAACGAACGCTTGTTCGCTTTTTGTTTTTAATCTATAGCTCAAATAGGGACATCAGCTACTTTAAATACAGAAGGATTCTGAGAACCGTGTTAAAATATTGTGCTGAAAATCAAATCACTCCACTTGAATTCTCCACCCGTCAACTACAACAGTCGTGGGTTTCATTGGCGTTGCCTGGCAGTGTCCGTCCCCTAATAAAGCTCCTCCCTCGTTTACTCAGACTGATTACGTGTGGTTGTTGCGAGTGGGAGAAGAAGTGAGTGCGGTGGGAGCAGTGAGTGCGATGAGGGAGCGAGAGCGGTAGTGTACAAACGCGCACCCTACACTCCGACGGCATACATTTTGAACAGCGGAAAAAAGCGAGATCCGACTGCCCGGTTCAACAGTTTCAAAGGAGCATCGGATTGGAAGTTTTGTCGGCTAAAGAAGGGACATTTCGGAGTTTTCAAGCGATGTACCTTGAAAACGCACTACCCCGCTAGTTTGGATTGCTCGCCGGAGTTTTCTGGCTAGCTGGTTGTTTTGTTGTGCGCTAGGCGCTCCAGCTGTTTAACTATGGCGCTCAAGGCGAGGGTTTTATACGACTTCAATTCCGAAAACCCCGGGGAGATTTCAGTAAAGGAAAACGAAATAGTGACTCTATACAGTGAACAGGACATTGAAGGCTGGCTAGAGGGGTCCAACACCAAAGGTGAGAGGGGTCTCTTCCCGGCGTCCTACATCGAGGTTGTGAAAAATGATACGGGCTCCACGTTTAATAACAACAGCACATCTGGCGACACGTACCAGGGATCTCGATACAGCAATATTCCAACCGGAGGCTTCGGAGAACCCGCTTCCTATAAAATACAGAATCAAACTGACAACTTGTCCAAAACACCAGCAACTCCAGCATTTTCGCCGCCTATCCCGGTACAGCAGCAACAGCACGTGTATCAACCCAGCCAAGGCAGCGACGATGATTGGGACGATGACTGGGACGACAGCTCGACGGTGGCGGACGAGCCCGGGGTGGTCGGAGGTAGATACCCCGGGGACTTCGAGGGGACTGGACCGGCTACATACAGAGTGTCGACTTCCTCGACGTCCAGAGGCAGCAACGCCCAACAGGCGAAGAGTTCCGCCACGGTCAGCAGAAACCTCAACAGGTTTTCGACGTTTGTGAAGTCCGGAGGGGAGGCGTTCGTGTTGGGCGAGGCGGCCGGGTTTGTGAAAGACGGGGATAAAATCTGTGTGGTCATGGGACAGCACGGCCCAGAGTGGCAGGAGAACCCGTACCCATTCGCCTGTACCATCGACGACCCCACTAAACAGACCAAGTTCAAGGGAATGAAGAGCTACATTGCGTACAAACTGACGCCCACACACACCCAGACGCAGGTGAATCGGAGATATAAACACTTTGATTGGCTCTATGCCCGGCTGGTGGAGAAGTTCCCCGTCATCTCGGTGCCCCACATCCCGGAGAAGCAGGCCACGGGACGGTTCGAGGAGGACTTCATCTCCAAAAGGAGAAAGGGCTTGATATGGTGGATGAATCACATGACCAGCCACCCCATCCTCTCCAAGTGTGACGTTTTCCAGCACTTTCTCACCTGCAACAGGTAGCCTCTCCTCTTTTCTGCCTCTCTCTTTCTCTCTGTTGTTTTAATGGACACACATAATATTGTACCATGTTCTTAGGTCATTATAGGGGCCATATTAAAACTCTATATGAGAACCAGAATGTTGGAACTAAACTAGCGGATAGCGCTGATCTTTTATTACTGTGTCTTTGATAATCAGCACGGACGAGAAGGCCTGGAAGCAGGGGAAGCGGAAGGCGGAGAAGGATGAGATGGTCGGGGCGAACTTCTTCCTCACCATTGCCACGCCCACCGGACCCTCGCTGGACCTGACCGACGTCGAGTCCAAGATCGACGGCTTCCGGTGCTTCACGAGAAAGATGGAGGACAGCGTGGTGCAGGTGAACGGCAGCACCAACGAGTTCGCCCGCAAGCAGATCACCTGGTTCAAGAAGGAGTACCAGAAGGTGGGTCAGGCCTTCCGGGTCCTGGGCCAGGCCTTCGAGCTGGACCAGCAGGCCTACTCTCTGGGCCTGAACCAGGCCATCGCCTTCACCGGGGAGGCCTACGACTCCATTGGGGAATACTTTGCGGAGCAGCCGAAGCAGGATGTGGATCCCCTGATGGATTTGCTCCAGCTGTACCAGGGCCACCTGGCTAACTACCCGGACATCATCCACGTACAGAAAGGTAACCGGCACATTGGTTAGCATTATAATGGCCAAAACGGACGATCGCACTCTGGTAATTGGTCGTGATGGCCGTCTCATGACCCTTTATCCTGTCCGTCTCTGTGCTTCACGCTGTCCGTCTCTGTGCTTCACTCTGTCCGTCTCTGTGCTTCACGCTGTCCGTCTCTGTGCTTCACGCTGTCCGTCTCTGTGCTTCACCCTGTCCGTCTCTGTGCTTCACGCTGGTTTGATGCTGCCATCTACTCACATGAGGCTGTATCATCCCACACCAACTTCCCATGTCATCACATTGTTGTCTGACAAAATCAACGTGTGCTATCACAGTTCAATGGGTGTTGTTGTGTGGTCACAGTTGAATGGGGACAACAACAGATCTTTTTCTTGTCGGTTTAGCTGTATGCAGGTGTAGATGTGTGCTCACAGTTGGATAGGTGTAGATGTGTGCTCACAGTTGGATAGGTGTAGATGTGTGCTCACAGTTGGATAGGTGTAGATGTGTGCTCACAGTTGGATTGGTGTAGATGTCTGCTCACAGTTGGATAGGTGTAGATGTGTGCACACTCTTGGATAAGTGTAGATTTGTCATGAGATTCATCGAGTTTTAATCAAAAGACTTTGTGTGGGCTGTCAATCATTGATCTATCTTTGCTGTGCATCTCATTTATTGGCAGGCACGTATCTAGAATTACCTACAGTAGAGAATGTGTTTGAATTGTTTTTGTTACTTGTTACCCAGGGGAATCCAACCCACAACACTTTGTTGTCATGTTGGTCCTGAGATACCCAGTTAACGTTAACTGATGTGTGGCTGGGTTAGAACTGATTGGCCGATGGCTGGTGTCTACTCCACTACTACCAAGAGGCGGGACTTAGTTTGCATGACAGCAGGAAAAGTTTGCATTGAGATATTGACTCACAAACGCCCATGTTTTATTTAAATCCTGAGTCAACGTGGGAGCTAGCCTTTGGTTATCCTGACATGAAGTGTTTTTCTGTTTGTGTGTGTGTCTGTCGGACAGATGACCTATTACACACTTACAAACCCAACATAATGGAAAATGTCTGGTAGTTAGAAAAGCCAGATAACCTCTACCCCATTTTCTCACACATACACGCATTAGTACTACAGAAACACACACACAGTTTCTGTTTGGGAACTGTCAGTCGCTGTAGTTGTGTTTCTGCAGCTGTCAGCAGACATCTTACCTGTCCAGGTCTGATGGGTGCTTCAGCAGCCCCACTTGGATGTAATAAAATATTATCCTCTGCTATACGTCACCGGAGTTAGATGGGATTAGAAGATAATGTGGATTAAACCTGGTTCCATGGATAAGACCTACAGCGCTGGAGTCTGGGTTGACCTTCGCACAGAGGTCCTGAAGCACTGCTGGTTAAAGTTTACTCAACGTTAACTAAATTAATTCAAATGTCGTTTTTAGCCCATGGCTAAACACCATCTGTAGCCCAACCACACCGCAGAATGGCCACGGTGTGAAATATGGGCTAAGTCAGGTCAAGAGTCCGGTTCCTCGACCACGCAAGGTCCAGAAATCGACCCGCTACTGGGTGAATTACTGTCACCAGTGTTTAGGATTAAAGGTAGGCAGACAGCCAGCCAGTCTGCTGCAAAACCAATTACGTGGCTTGTTCGGTAACGTTTTATCAATTGTCAGTTCACAATCGGGGCACATTCGCCCAGCCAACCATCGCAAGATTGGTTGTGGTTGCTTGGTTTTCAGAGATCATGGTTGGTTGTGTTGTTTTAGTAGCTTGTTACAATTTTGGAGGTGGAACAGCTGTCTTGGGCCAAACCGGTTTGGAGGTGAAACGGCTGTCTTGGGCCAAACCGGTTTAGAGGTGGAACAGCTGTCTTGGGCCAAACCGGTTTGGAGGTGGAACAGCTGTCTTGGGCCAAACCGGTTTGGAGGTGGAACAGCTGTCTTGGGCACAACCGATTTGGAGGTGGAACAGCTGTCTTGGGCCAAACCGGTTTGGAGGTGAAACGGCTGTCTTGGGCCAAACCGGTTTGGAGGTGGAACAGCTGTCTTGGGCACAACCGATTTGGAGGTGGAACAGCTGTCTTGGGCCAAACCGGTTTGGAGGTGAAACAGCTGTCTTGGGCCAAACCGGTTTGGAGGTGAAACAGCTGTCTTGGGCCAAACCGGTTTGGAGATGGAACAGCAGTCTTGGGCCAAACCAGTTAATATTTTTTCCTGATCTATTTTCTTGTTATTGTGTCTGTTCAGCAGGGACTTAACTATTAACTATGGGTCTTGCTATGTCAGAAGCTACAGTGGGTTTACCTGAAATCAGGTTTGCCAGTTCAAATTCCTTACAAGGCATTAGCTGTCTTATCTCAGTGTCACAGTCGTCTGCTATCTTCTGGACATAACTTCCAGTCTATTTCCAGCTCTTCCGCGAGCCAGCCTGACG
This sequence comes from Novumbra hubbsi, assembly GCA_016801125.1. NCBI lineage: Eukaryota > Metazoa > Chordata > Actinopteri > Esociformes > Umbridae > Novumbra > Novumbra hubbsi. The sequence goes on from JACXGK010004962.1 coordinate 26,465, forward strand.
ATTCTGTCACCTGACGATGAAAAGAACACTTTTGAAAACTGGGTTGCAGACAGAGGTAGAGACAAAGTAGTAAAGGTGGGCACAGAAATTGTTTTAGGGGACAGCCAATAACCTTTATTTTTATTTAACCAGGTAGGCTTGTTGAGAACAAGTCATTTATAACTATGACCTGACAGCATGGACCTTCCAAAGTTACAACCTGCTAATAGGCCTTGCTTAAAGTGTGTGTCTTGATTTGGTGTGGGTGTGTGTGTTGTCTCTGTGATGTGTGTGTTGTCTCTGTGATGTGTGTGTTGTCTCTGTGATGTGTGTGTTGTCTCTGTGATGTGTGTGTTGTCTCTATGTGACGTGTGTGTTGTCTCTATGTGACGTGTGTGTGTTGTCCCTATGTGACGTGTGTGTGTGTTGTCTCTATGTGACGTGTGTGTGTTGTCTCTATGTGACGTGTGTGTGTGTTGTCTCTATGTGACGTGCGTGTGTGTGTGTTGTCTCTATGTGACGTGCGTGTGTGTGTGTTGTCTCTATGTGACGTGCGTGTGTGTGTGTTGTCTCTATGTGACGTGCGTGTGTGTGTGTTGTCTCTATGTGACGTGCGTGTGTGTGTGTTGTCTCTATGTGACGTGCGTGTGTGTGTGTTGTCTCTATGTGACGTGTGTGTGTGTTGTCTCTGTGACGTGTGTGTGTGTCATATCTCTGTGTGACGTGTGTGTCATATCGTGTGTGTGTTGTCTCTGTGTTATGTGTGTGTTGTTGTTTCAGTGTGGGGTTTGTTTGAAGTCTGTCTAGGTGTGTGTGCGCGCATGTTGTCTCTGTCTGGGTGTGTGTGTTTTCTGGGTGTGTGTGTCTGTAATTGTCCTGGTTGTGCGTGTGTGTTAAAGAGCAGAATCACTGACAGTTCCACATCCCTGTTATCACTTAAAGGAGCAGATGTTTCCTCTACAGAAGTGTTCCTCTACAGAAGTGTTCCTCTACAGAAGTGTTCCTCTACAGAAGTGTTCCTCTACAGAAGTGTTCATCAGGTGTTCAATCTCCAGCTCATAACTTCCCCTTTAAGAGAGGATGCGGATCACATGGACATTGTTATAATAGTGATAATAATCACAGACTGGCTGTTGTCTTTTTTGAGATGTTATAATGCTACTCCAGCAGAACTTGTTGGACCAGTGAGCATGTGTCCATTGGCCCATGCCTTGCTGTGTTATTGTTTCATAAAACATGGTCTTTTTTGCGCCACCCTGTAGTAGATCCGGATGTGCTCCTGCATGTTGTGTCCTTCCACATTCTGTTAAATGTCTGGTAATCTGTACCGGATTGATTGGCGGTTATCTGTTAAACCCTGTAACAACCAGTTAGCAGTGGCTAGGTTTTTTGATGAAAATATTTTGTTCTGAAAACACTCAACCATGGCAAAGTTACGTGCAGATTGGTCATTCGGTTCCATCGGAATAAAGATTTAGGTGTTTTGTTAAAAACCATCAAGGTAGACCCTATGGGATATAGAGACAGATGTGTTCCTTCTGTGGCGATGGATCTACCATGCTAACACAACTCTACATCAGGTTGGTGGAGGGCAGAGCGCTTTGGAAAATGGCTTGAGGATATCTCCACTTCGCCAAGTACATTCACAAATGTTCCACAAATTGTAGCCTCCTTCTCCGGTCAGGCGATCGAATCATGGTCCCCATTTGCAAACGTCGTCACATTTCCCAGCCGGCGGGACTCTGGTATGTGTCCTCCATTCATTTCAACGGGTCGACCGCTTCGGCCCTGCTGACTATTTGAAAAAGCATGAAAGGCAGCGGTCCTGTATTCTAGAACTCTGCTGCTCCTGTGCATTCCTGTTCTAGAACTAGGACAGATGCTTTGATGCAGCCTAGTCCCAACCAACCCCCGTCTGTAAGTCACAAACCGCCTCAAACACATTCTGTGGGTTCTGCTTCCGCTGCTCTGTTGTGCTGCCTCAGTTCCACCTGAGGGAAAGGCTACCGATTGGACCAGGGGACGGTGTGCACTGGCTGACCCAGTGCCGTTCTCCAGTGGCTGTTTGTTTTGTTGGCCTGTGGGCGTGGCAGCCTTTTACGTGATGCATGACTAGAGGAATTGTTTGGATGTACTGTCAGGAACAGACTGACAGACCGCATAGACTGACTGTCAGGCTGGCCTCATCGACTGTACCGACTGTCAGGCCCCGCTGACTGACACACCAGATAAAATCTGTTGATCAAATGCATAGATGTAGGAAATTTATGAGACGTTTTCCTGTTTTAGAAGCATTAGACAATATCTGTAATTCTAGACCGGCGATCTGACAGACCCTCTTGGTGCTACTGGAGTTAACCAGGGTAACGTGAGTTTCCCTGCAGGCTGCTGAACACTGTTGATCCGCCATGACGGTAGGTCTTCCATTAGTCTCTAAAGCGCTGGGTTATGGGTGAAATGGGGAATTCAGGGACCATCTTCTTTTAAAGTTGTAATCATGTTTTTTGTAAAACATTACAAAGGCATTACATCCTGTCGGTTGTACATAATTGGTGTACAAAACTCCTTACCAACAGATGGTAGGCTTATTGAGTCTTCTTTGTATATGATTTAGACTTTTAAAGACTCTAGCCTTTTAGTAAGTTGGTTTGTGGTGTAAGGTAAATGCAGAGGGGCTATAAAACACGTGGTGCTGTTGAATACATTCTTTTGGTAGGTTATGGTTCTTTGTTCGTATGCTTTGTTTGTATGCTTTGTTTGTGAAGTTTGGGTGAAACAAAAAGAGGTTCATAGGCCTACAAATGGGTTGTCAGCTTTACCTAAACACCACATTAACATATCATGCTAGATGGTCACTGTTGCTCATGACATTGCGAAAGAAATAAGGACCAATTGCAAAAACAGCCATTTCCTGTTCTCTGTGATGTGTTTGTAGGAGAGCAGATGTCAGAGTGCAATGTCATCCTGATTTACTTACTTACTATAAGCATGGTGAATGAGTTCACAGAATTACAGCTAATCCTCAACAATGTTGGCACAATTTGATGAAAAGCGAGGAAAGATCCACAAAAACCTGGTTTACGAAAATGGGTGACCTTTGTCAACAAGAATGACATAAAATCCATATGTTTTGTATTATCTTTTGTAGCCCCAGCTATATTGGGCTAAGATATCATAGTCTCAGCTATATTGGTATAAGCTATCAAAACCCCAGCTATATTGGCCTAAGCTTTTAAAACCCGGCTATATTAGCTTAAGCTATCATTGTCTCAGTTATGTATTTATGTTAGCCTAAGCTGTTTTAGGTCTTGATTGATGTTTCCACCCCAGTAGAAGAGGGAACTAAAACATTGCCAATAGCAGTTGGTCAGTCAACTATGGTTTCGTTTTAAAATCCCTGTCATGTAAAGGTCAAATTCTGACAATTACAACACTGGTCTCTAAATAATTAACCCAGCCACTTAAAACACTGGTCTGTAAAGGTCATGCACGGCCAATGAACCTCTGTCAATTTACATGTAGGTTGTTGTGGTATCTTCTGCCTAAGAGGAAGTAGTGTCATCTATTTTGCTGAGAACATTTGGATAGTTTGGTATCGGGCAACCCAACCCAGTTCCTGAAGGTCCAATTTTAGCTGTGACTAACTTGATGGTGGATCCACTGGACTACTGGCAACCCTGCTTGGATGTTGCCAGATCTCTATGATGTTGCTTGAATACACCAATAGGATTGTCATAAATCCCTGATTGCTCCCCAGATGCCAGATCTCTATGATGATATTGTTTTTGTTCGTCACTATGCGTGGCCTTGTCCTGAGTGATAGAAATGTCTGTTGAAATGTCGGTTTTGTGGAAATTGCGTCTTCCTAGGAAGTCGTTGGTCACTGTCTTCGTATTCTGGTTTGTCAGTTTGGTTTTGCGGCTGTGTTGTCGTTTACCTTAGCAGCGGATCAAATCATGCGTATAGATGACTCAAAGGACCTCAGGATGTCTTCAGGCCTCTCTTGAGTCAACTGTTGGTAAGAGACTGTTTGGCCGCAGTGCCAGATGCCATTTTTGGCAAAGAAGAACCTCATACCAAATACTAAAATCAAGGCAGTGGTGTTATGGTTTGGGGATGCTCCTGATGGGACGGTGGATAGTCTCCTGGGGGATCCCCTCCCAGACCTGGATCAGGTCATCAGTGAGCTCCTGGACAGTCTGTGGCTCTACTTGGCAGCATTGGATGCACCGATACAGAATGTCCCAGAGGTTCTCAGTTGGAATCGGGCCTGGGGAACGTGAGGGCCAGCAATGGCATCAATGCCTTCGTCATCCAGGAACTGTTTACAGACTCTGGCTTCTTGAGGTGGGCATTGTCCTGCACCAGGAGCATCCCAGGGCCCATTGCAACAGCGTAGTGTGTTATGGTGGGTCTGTGGATTTCCTCCCGGTGCCTAACAACCGTCAGGGTATTGTAGGCTAGCATGTGGGGGTCTGGGCAACCCTGTAAGGATATCCCTCCCCAGACAATCTCTGACCCACCGCCAAACAGCGGGCAGCATAACGTTTATGACAGCGTCTCCAGACTCTTATGTTTGTCACATGTGCTGCTCTTTGTGCAGAGAATGGCGCAACAGTGGCGGACCTGCCAGTTGTGGTGTCCTCGAATGCCACTAAAGCTGCACAGGGCTGGGCTGTGAGCACAGAGGACGTGGGGCCCTCATGACTCAGGTCAGACTCTGGCAGTGTTCCTCCACCCACAGGGGAGAAGATACTTGTCCTGTTGATGCCCTTCACTGGCTCTGTCCAGCTCTCCTCGTGTAACAGACAGTTTCCCATACATGATCCTGGTATGTTTTCAATATTCCTCACCAATTAAGGATCATAGCAGTTAAACGTCATGGAGCTGGCCTTTCTGTAATGTATCCTGCAGCTACTAGCTGTGGTCTGCTAAACTTGGGTTCAGTAAATTCATTGTTAATGTCGCAATATTTGTTCAACAGATCTTGTGACTCTGGATTTACGTCATGGGAAAACATGACTAATTTGGGACTTCAGCTGAAAGCTGGAGGCAAAACCCTTGGCTTGGCTTGGCTGAGTAAGATGAGTGGAGGCTGTTGGGAGGTGGGGAGGCTCGGCCAATGGGATAGTGGGAAAGGGCTTTGCTACATCGCATTCAGTTCGGTTTCTGCTACTGGCAGACCTGCACATAGACAGAGCAGTAGTCTAGCAGACCTGCACACAGACAGAGCGGTAGTCTAGCAGACCTGCACACAGACAGAGCGGTAGTCTAGCAGACCTGCACACAGACAGAGCGGTAGTCTAGCAGACCTGCACACAGACAGAGCGGTAGTCTAGCAGACCTGCACACAGACAGAGCGGTAGTCTAGCAGACCTGCACACAGACAGAGCAGTAGTCTAGCAGACCTGCACACAGAGAGAGCAGTAGTCTAGCAGACCTGCACACAGACAGAGCGGTAGTCTAGCAGACCTGCACACAGACAGAGCGGTAGTCTAGCAGACCTGCACACAGACAGAGCAGTAGTCTAGCAGACCTGCACACAGACAATAGCGGTGGTCAGGCAGACTGTCTTACCGACAGACCAGTAGACTGGCAGACCATCTTACATACAGACCAGTAGACTGGCAGACCGGCTTACAGACAGACCAGTAGACTAGCAGACTGTCAGAAACCTTTCTTATTCTATTAGTGTCACCTCAGGCAGTGGCCAAGACATACAGCTGTATTTGGTGTTTTCAAAGCATTACCACTGAGCCATGCACTGGCTCAAACTGGCTCTTATGTTTTTAAACCCCTAAAATGGACCTACACTCCGGAATCCACCCCAGGCCTTCATGTTATAATACTCTGGTATTTTTAGCCGTAGTTCCCCTTTCAGCTCGTTCTCCAGGGCGATAACAATGCCCACTGTGGCCCTGTCAGGAGTTCTCTGGCAGATGGGAACACTTAGTTCATGCCAGGAATTTAGAGATTATTTTTGGTAAAACGCTCCAATATAAAATTAGTTATTTTAAACCACCCATTTTGTCCTGGATATGTAATATGTTGTTGTTTTGTGCATAATCTATACATAGCATCACTATCATACCTCAGTGAGCCGTGACGTTTAAAATGAAATGGTTTTGATGACATGGTGCATATATTGGTATCATGGGACCATTTTTGTCTTCACCATCACCAGTGGCCGAAATTTGTTGAATGTTTTTATTTTTACACTATTGATGTCATACACTGTCTTTGTTACGTTGTAGTGTCTCTCACGCAACTTTGACTTGTTGTCAGACTGTAGAGGAAATCTTCTAAAACTGCATTTTCCCTTATTAACTGTTAATTAGGGTTAATTGCTTTGAAGGAACACACTTATCTGGGATTTGATATAGTGATCTTTTTATTACTGTCCCTGTGCTCTAAGCTCTAGAGTTCCCTATAGATGCTTAGTTGTAGCCATGCTTCAGTGTGTTACTGTAAACCGTCATTCAGCTTCCTCCTGTTAACCATCATTCAGCTTCTTCCTGTAAACCGTCATTCAGCTTCCTCCTGTAAACCATGACTCTGTTCTCTCCTCCCCACTCCAGGTGCATTAACCAAGGTGAAGGAATCACAGAAACACGTGGAGGAAGGCAAGATGGACGCTCCACAGGCCATGGGAGTGAAAGAGCGCTGCAATATCATCTCCTTTGCCACCTTGGCAGAGATCCAGCACTTCCACCAGATCCGTGTGAGGGACTTCAAGGCTCAGATGCAGCAGTACCTGACGGAGCAGATCGGATTCTTCCAGAAGATCACTGGCAAGCTGGAGGAAGCCCTGCAGAAGTACGATGATGCCTAGAGGAGAGAGGGACCACCCTTATTGGTCTAGAGCTGATCGACCGCATACTGATTGGGTGATGGCTCAAGCCTTCCTGATGGTCTAAGATAGGTCCGGATCTGTCCCTTGACACCCCTCAGCCAGTTGTGGAAACCCCAGGTGAACATTTCCTGCTCAGGAAAGCTGTGAGGTCACAAAGTCTTAGGCTTCTGTACGTGTTGGTTTTTTGACAAGGGAAAAAGTGTCTGGTTGTTTGTATTGCATAACAAAGAGTGATGGTGGTTGGTTGGTGTCATAGTCATGCGCTATAATTTAGGTCACTACAAGACAAAAGGACTGTATACAGTATGAACATTTGTTTATCTACTGCTGCTGTCATGCAACATATTGAACGAATGGTGTTTTTAGCCTTATAAATCACCCTGTGAATCCAGTGGTTTTAACAAAGTGATCATGCCTTTTAGTAACACTTCCATGACCAGTCAGAAGTCACCATTGTCTTCTCCTGTGCCTTTTCTTGATTGTCTGGGTCTGTAACTTTAACTTCTATTTAAAAGGTTTATATAATTCTATAAATATATTGTCTTATTTTGTTTTTACTACGATCTGGTTTCTTGCTGTCTTATTGATTAAAGGATTCTCATAAATTGTCAGGCGCTTGTGGGCGGGGACCTGTGTATGTCTGAGTAGAGGGAAGTCCCAGCATTGTGGGCGGAGACCTGTGTATGTCTGAGTAGAGGGAAGTCCCAGCATTGTGGGCGGAGACCTGTGTATGTCTGAGTAGAGGGAAGTCCCAGCATTGTGGGCGGAGACCTGTGTATGTCTGAGTAGAGGGAAGTCCCAGCATTGTGGGCGGAGACCTGTGTATGTCTGAGTAGAGGGCAGCAGTTGGACTGGGCTCCTCCCTCCCTGAAGCCTGACATGGGACTCCTCGCTGATGCCTCCTCCCTCACTGAAGCCTGTCATGGGGCTCCTTGCTGATGCCTCCTCCCTCCCTGCAGCCTGACATGGGACTCCTTGCTGATGCCTCCTCCCTCCCTGAAGCCTGACATGGGACTCCTCGCTGATGCCTCCTCCCTCCCTGAAGCCTGACATGGGACTCCTCGTGAAGCACAGTGATCGGTTGTCCAATATCCACCATGATGGGAGTCATCTGCATATTACAACAAAGATTAATACTGCACTGAGCGCTTTTCGTTGATATGGTCTTGCTGCGGTTTTGGTGTCCCATTCTGTGGACGGCATGGCGTCAACTCTAACTCTGCTGAGCCCTGGAGCGCAACGGGAAATGGCTTGACTCTGACAACTGAGATGGACCGGGTATTTCAGCACACACTTAAATGACGTTTTACGCTTATTTTAAAACATTCAAAATGCTCAATTGTTTTTTAAATCGTTTTAGTTCAGTTTGTTGCCAGGCAGTTCTCCAGGACGTGCACACCTCCATGTCGCCAGGACCGAGTTCAGGAAAGCAGGAGAGGGGTCCTTCCTCACCGGTGCTGAATGCAGCCCTCCGTCTAGTGCAGACCTGTATCCTGCTCAAATCACAATATATTTGGTGCACTACATTTGTCTGGAGCCCAAAGAGACCAGATCAAAAGTGGTGCACTAAATAGGGTTTAGGCCGCAGGCCTCACTGCTAGGTTAAATTAAATGTGCCGATGGTGTCGCAACAAACCGTTTAGTCTGGAGGCGGAGGGACCTAAATAAAGTCTTCACAGATCACTGTGTTTTTTGCCTGTTTGTGTTGTTCTTCAGGGAAATCCAAGTTCATTCATATGTAATCTAGCTCTGCATCACATAATCTAGCTATGCCCACAGACCTGTACCCTAGCTCTGCATCACGCAATCTAGCTATGCCCACAGACCTGTACCCTAGCTCGGAATCACGTAATCTAGCTATGCCCACAGACCTGTACCCTAGCTCTGCATCACGCAATCTAGCTATGCCCACAGACCTGTACCCTAGCGTGGAATCACGTAATATAGCTATGCCCACAGACCTGTACCCTAGCTCTGCATCACGTAATCTAGCTATGCCCACAGACCTGTACCCTAGCTCAGCATCATGTAATCTAGCTATGCCCACAGACCTGTACCCTAGCTCTGCATTACGGAATCTAGCTATGCCCACAGACCTGTACCCTAGCTCAGCATCACGTAATCTAGCTATGCC
>JACXGK010004963.1:0-20127 GCA_016801125.1 Novumbra hubbsi
GGGGGGGGGGGGGGGGGGGGGGGGGGGGGGGGGGGGGTTGGTGTCTGTGTGTGTAAGAGAGACAGACAGGGAGAGATAATGTTTGTGTGTTCATACGTGGATGTCTGCGTGTGCATGAATAGAGAAGTAGAGATTAAAGGGGAGTTTTTTTCAAAGGCATCTACTGAAGGAGTAGATTTGACTCTATCCCCAATGATGTTAGCGCTGTAGGCAAAGTCACGTTTCACTCAGATCCCAATTGATTAAAGCAGACGTATCCCATTGGGGACAAGATCATCCGTAGGCTCACTGCAGCTTATGCATGGTGGAGGCCAATGGAACTTCTACCGGTTGCCATGCAATCCAGCTTCATGTGAGAACCTGGGTCTCACCCCATTTAACACATATGTTAGGTATGTGCCCACGCACATGTGAAAGCATTTAAATACACATCTAACAGAGTTATAAACAATGGGACGCAAACATGTATTCACAATCATACGACCATTTATCTGAAAGATAGATTCATCTGAAGGATAAAATAAGACAGACAGACGATTCTGAAACAGAGCCCAAACAATCTGCTGCACACCCGAACCTTTTTGATTATCATTGTGATTGTGACAAACTTACAAGAGCAATTAGGGTTAACCGTCTAGCTCCAGGACAGATCAACTGATTTTTCGTCTTTGCCAGCAGGTGGATTCATTTGAGCAACCCTTTGGTTATTGTTCAGATGCTGGTCTGTCACCACCCGCATGCATACTGTCTGTGATCAATGGATAGAGAGGCACATGTGGATGAATACAGAGGGCAAGAAGGGGGCCTCAGTTACCATAGAGATCACAGTACAGTGGTCTACATTTTGCATTTCAGTCATTTAGCAGACGCTCTTATCCAGAGAGACTTACGATAAGTGCATTCCTCTTATGGTGTCTTGGAAAACCAACATTTGACAGTCATAACAAGTATGATTCGTATGATTCGTTCATCAAAGCCATTAGTTAGCGGTCTGATATGGGGGAGGGCCGATAAACAAGTTAATTAAGATGCTCATCAAAGAAGTTGATTTTCAGCCGCTTTTAAAGGATTGGCAGGGACTCTGCTGTTCTAGCTTCAAGGGAAAGTTTGTTCCATCAGAAAAGAGTTTGGTTCGACGGGGTGCCCAACCAATGGTGTGTTAGAATAGTCCAGAAGGGTGATGACTTCTGTGACTGGATCAGAACCTGAGCAGATTCCTGTAGGGTCGTATTTTGAAGATGTTGTACAGCATGAATATACAAGAAGGAGTCACTGATTTGATGTTTTCAGAAAAGAAAAGAAAGTGATAGGGTCCAGAGGACAGGTTGTCAGACACTTAGACATCTCTAGACACAAGTCATCGACTAAGAGAGGGTAAAGAAAGAGGACAAGGAGAAAGGGTAGTTTACTGACATTGGGGCCAGAAGCCTGAACACGTTGAGTGAAAAAGGAGTGAATCTTGGCAACCTTCATTTCAGAATGGTTGGCAAGGTTGTCTACCAATAGGGAGAATGAGGTGGAGAAGGTGAAGGATTTAGGTTAAGGAGGCAGACTCAGGAGACAAGGGGGAAAATTAGATGGTGGAAGGGAAAGATGATATAATAGAAGAGGAAAGCAGAGTGGAGGGAGAGAAGGTACAAGGTTTGCGACAACGCATTCCTATCTGGGAAAGAGTTGAGTTAGCAGAGTTAGAAGACGAGAAGAGGAGAAGAGGGCGAGCGAATGAGACAAAGTATTGATCAGAGACCTTGGGTGGAGTTGCAGTAGGATCAACTGGGTTACAGCATCTCGTGGGGATAAGATAAAGCGCATTGCCTGACTTGTAGGTTGGAGGGGACAGGGGAAGGGTGAGGTCAAAGGAGGAAAGGAGTGGAAAAAGAGATGTTGATAGCATTTAATCAAAGACAGGTGTTTGAAGATTATAGTTACATATCACTTTGAAAAGGGGAACCATCATCTGGAAATAAGATTAACAAAGCGTCAAGCTCATGTTAGATTCTGGTTCAAAACCAAGTGAAGAGCCATTCAAGTCAGGGGAGATTTGTTTCTTTATTAGAGTCCAAGATGTTGACCTTCTCTTTTTCTTTAATGTTCTTCTCAACTCCTGGTAATCTCCAAAGAATACAGGTTCAACACAACTCTTTATGTCTGAATGCATAGGAAGGGGTTAAAGGCAATAGCCAATCAGTACACAAGGACCATCCCACAACAAACCCCAGATGGCCCACTCCTGATACAAAAACCAATGACAACCACATGGACAACCCCCCTAAGAGGCATAGACAACGCCCTTAAATAACCACATCCTGTCCATGGTCCTTTGTTCTAATCCTAAATTGTGACAAACTTAAACCACTTCTGTTCCATAATCCAACACTCATTTGGGAACTATTCTAATGCCCCTGGTGGTTGATAGATGACAATTATGTTAAACTCTAGTGGGTTAGTGATAGTGACAGCATTTAATTCAAATGAGGATATGGAAAGGGGGGGGGTATGGAAGAGGGAAAGCCTCCACTTTGGAGAGATAAGAATACTTGTGCCACCTCCTGGTTACCCGGATGTTCTTGGGGTTTAGAAGAACACATCACTGAAAGAAGAAAGGGCAGCGTGGGTAGCAACGTTTTCTGAGGTGATCCATCTCTCCATCAGGCCCAGAAGTCAAGTGATTGAAGGCTAACAGGCTAAGATGAAGTCTCCTTTGTTGAGAGCAGTTTGGAAAATCCAAAGGCTCCCAGAAAACAGGGATTCCACATAGGTTGCACATGTACAATACAGTAGGTTATAAGGGCTTGCATGACAAGGGGGGGAAGATCTAAGACACTGACAAGAGGAGTAAAGGATGGGAACATAAAACAAACACATACATATCAAAGCAACAGCAGAAAGGTAGAGAAAAGGTGACTAAACTGGATATTAACAACAAAGGTTCTCGAGTGGGAGAGTGAGGCCTTCCTTTTTATCTTTCCCCGACTAACTCCTGCAGAACACCTCGCAGAACAACTCCTGCAGAACAACTCGCAGAACAACTCGCAGAACAACTCGCAGAACAACCGCTAACAACTAAGGATAAAGCGAAATATACTTACATTCTTGAGAACCTGTTTTCCCAGAACGCAGATGGAGCACAGGTTTAGGTCCTAGGGTACTCTTACAAGGCTAAACAGTAGCGTCGCAGGAGACATCTGTGTACACAGACCTGGGCTCTATTTGACACAGACATGTAGAGAAGTAACAAGAAATATATTTTACAAAAGGTCATGTTTTTGAGAATTAAGGTAGGTTCATTGTCTATGGAATAATTATTTATAAAAAATGGCAAAATGGACCATTTCTGCAGCAAATTGTCTTGATTTGGTACTGTGTTTTGAGCAATTTGGATTAAAAGGTTTATGCAGGCTTGTCTGGCTAATGTTTTTTGTGCTTCGGTTTGTATTGTCATTTAAAAAAAGAGACACTCCATACTTGTGTGCTCAATAAACATATTTCATCTTAAATCTTATCTTATCTTAAAATGTAAATAGTCATTAACGAAACATTACATCTCATGAAACGTACATGATAATATTCAAACGTACAAGATTATATTATCTGAATTATTTCTTTTTCTTGGAGTGTCAGTTAAATGTCCTACTGGGAACTAGGAACTTCTGATAAATTCGCTAGCAACTGAATGCTGCTTTACCTCCAGGAAAAGCCGTGCTAAAACCGTGACTGTTCAAATATTGACTCTGTAGATGTTCAGTTTGGAGACATATGAGGGATGGCCACAATTAATTTATTTCTGGAGTGATAATTTGAATATAAAGGATATCACTATTTGAGCAAAATACTGTATGTAGCATTGACTGTCAGGGAATTGATTATAGGTACCAACATTTGAACAACACTGGTTAAATATTTAACATACAAAAATGTTATGTACATTATGTAGATATGTATGTCTGGCTAGTATAGCCATAGCCAGTTGGCAAGGCTGCCAGCAGATCCCAAATAAAAGGTGGAAGAGATAGGTTACTCACTCAGTAGAGATGACATAACAACAGAAACAGGGTCCTTAAAGTTGCCCTTGGTAAATATAGCCCTCTGTTGGCTAGAAGTGGAATTGTAGAAACAAATGAAAACAGAGAAAATGACTTTGATTCCTGGTATGCATTATCCACTGAGGCTTGCAAATATGACGCTATCTCTAGAAAATAATAATTAATAATAACTAAAGCATTGATTGTAATGTTCAAGTTACCAGATTAATTCTAGATGCAATAACAGCTGAGATTGATGATAGTTTACCAGATAAGACCTTGCTAACGTGATGAGCATTTACTGCTAACTTAAGCATTAGCTATTTGTTACTGTCTCTGACAGCAAGTCTTTATGATGAAATGATCATGGCAACGTTGTGCTCCACTAAATGTCTAGTAATCTTAGAACGTCCTGTTATTTCCAATCCCATACAGTGTAATTTAAACAACAAAATAATTCACCCCTTCACAAAGTCAATATCCCCCTAACAACTTTGTTCTTAAGAATGTCTGCTAAAGTCCAAATCAGTTGGTGTATTCATCAATCTTTTGACAGCAATGCCTATATTGTTCTAGTTTATCTCGCGCTTTATCCCAATCTCTTTGGGACTGGTAAAGCAGTATAGCTAGGCCCAGATGGTGCTGGACGAACTCCATCTGTTTGAGTTTTGCTAACACAAGAAGTGGGAAGTGTAAAGCAGGTGGTTCGTAAAGCTCACCAAGAAGGTTGGGAAAAGGTGTCTTTGCACTACAACTAGAGTCAAAGCATACAATAGAATACTATTGGACTTTTGATGAATGAGTCCTGCCCCAAATTTGTATTAATTTAGATTTATATTGCTTTGTATGAAATTAGTCTGTATTTAGTGAGATATGTATAAATTCATCATCATGATTAAGTGACTGCAAATAACATAATAATCTACTGTGAAGACTGAGTTTCAATTTTGTCTGCTCGAACTCAAGAGAAATGAATGTTGTAATCTTCATGATATAATATAAAGCGGATTCAAGTTTAAGGACACATTGTTCTGTACCCCCAAAATACTGTTTTGATAAATCTGATTGAGAAAAATGGTACACCTGTCAATCAACTATACCTATATGTTATATTTCTTCTCAAGCTGCCTCTTATTGAAGGCTTGTAGATCCCTGTTACACAGGCTCCATCTCCTGGACAGTTTACTCATCTCCACTCACACGTTCATTATTTTTCAACATGGTTTGGCCTAAAAACTGTGAAGATAAAGGCAAGCTTCTTCCTTTTTGGTTTCATACATAAGATAAAGGCAGCCGTTTTGGCAGTTGTATGGGCAACCTCAAAAACCAGACCCTTTAATCCCTCCATCACTGCTGCTTCCCCACATACCACTGTCATCCATTCACAGCCACTGGTTTCATAGAAGTAACTACTTGTCCATGTTTTCTTATTGTTATGTTCTCTAATTATCTCTTTGGGATTCCATTTACTCATTATGCCTTTGTTGGGGTGCATTAAATTGCAATTGGATTACAAAAAGTTAAGTGATTTGTAAATAGTTAAGAGAATGTTGCAATTATCAAAACTGTATGTTTCAACCATTGCTTACAGGGATGCATAGAGATTGCAATGTTTTTTTCCTTTCCAATTGTTAGATACACTACTGCGATTGCTATACTTTCATTGTTCGAAAATACGAAACCATCATGGAAGTAGACAGATTCTTTTTAATGAGTGTTATTCGGATTTTACAATTGAACCTACATTATTTCACAAGTCTAGCAGTGAGTGAAGATCTTTTTGCTGTCTAAAAACATTTAAACTCATTCAGTCAAATGAAAAAAAAAAATCTACTGATTTTGTGAATTTGATTCAGTAATGCCCAGAGCATGAAGGACTCATTACCTGCAAATTATGAACTAAAAACTTGAAAGAACTATGACTCACATTCAGATAGTTTATTGGACCTGTCAATTACTAATACATATTTAATCCATATTTTATCCTAATTCATATACAATACATGAATTTATCCTTTCAGCAAGTGACACACAGTTCACATCAGTTATTTCTTCTCAATGTCTTTTCCTATTGTATTCGGCTCACATCGTTTTTTCCTGCACGCAAATAACAATAATTTTTGCTTAAACTTTTAAAAAGAGTGGATATTAATCCAGATGTAGCTTATGAAATGTGGACAACCATTCAAATGAGTTATTTAAAGGGAAAAAAGTCAGTAAAAATATTTGTTATGTTTTTTGTTTTTGTTGCATGTTTTAAACATGTTTATTTCTTTCACTACACATATATATATTTGCTTTTACCTTATCAACAAATGTGTTTCTTGTCCCCTGACAAATTTACTTAACACAGAAACAAACAGGGTGAAACTGCAAACATGAAAATACCTTCCTTCTGAGAATAATGACAAAATTAAAACCAAATCTATAAAACTACATTTGCATATATAGTAGTAACTGTCAAAATAAATCATGACTGTGTGATTTCTTACTCTCAGTCTATGCATGCAGCAAACAAAGAGTCTCAAAGGGCAGCTTCACACTAAATGCACACATGCCTAACACCAAGAAATGCAATCTTCATTACATGAGGCTTCTAAATCGATCTGAAAGCTTTTACATTGGTGTCTCCACCATTGAAATACATTTCCATACAATTAATTGAATTGCTATTGACCCAACCTGCTTCAATAAAATCCTGTGCTGTTGAAGATGAACAGCTAGAATGGAAGGCTTTCTGTTGTCTGTTAACAGAGCACAGCAGCCATCACCATTGCCTCATACTGTGTTGCCTAGCAACACTGTTAGGCTGTCCAGCTCTCCTGCGTTATGGTCTGGCAGCGAATTGGGAGAACAGGTTTGGGTTAGTTCAGGATACCAAGGATACAGATCTAAAATGGCATCAGGGACCAGACTGGGACATTACAATCAAAAACAGTTAAATATAAAATGATTAGGAATAGGCTGGTAATGGGTCTAGTTAAGCAGGAAGTGGGACTATATAGATTGATTAGGAATGTATTGACATCCTTTCCAGAGAGTAAAATCAAACAGATGATATGGCTTTAAACTACTATTAGCCAAATTGCGTAATCCTGACTCATCTCTCAAAACCAAGAGCATGAGGGCTATGCTATTACGCAACAGCGGATGTTGCTGAAAGTACAAGTTTATCACCCAAGAAGCTTGAGGTAGATGAGCTCCATGTTCCCTGAAGATGCATCTGATGAAACCATTAAGGAGAGAAGCTTACAGAGATTAGCGCTTGACGAAAAGATTACACTGCAGTCTTCAGATTATTTTTCATGTGTTGTCTTTGGGAGAGTGTGTCTCTGTGTTTCTGACTTATCTATATAGTGGGGACAAAATCGTTGTTTTTTCCTGTTCTTATTTTGATTTAAAAAATAAATAAAAATAGGAGTCAAACATTGAGACTGCTGAGAAATTTGTCTCAGGGGGCTTCTTAGATATAAGTCTGAGGAGACTGCTGAGGGTTGAGTCCGAAAAGGCTTCGTATGGATGAGTCTTAGGAGGCTTATAGGGATGAGTCTGAGGGGGCTGCTTAGGGATGAGTCTGATGGGGCTGCTTAGGGATGTGTCTGACGAGGCTTCTTAGGGATGGGTCTGAGGAAGTTGCTGAGGGAGGAGTCTGGGAAGACAGCTGTAGGTTGAGTCTGAGGATTAAACTGGGTCGCATCTCAGGGGGTCCGAGTGCAGCCAGAGAAGTCCGGATTCACTACTCTCCATTTAATATTAATGCTCTTTGTGGAGGGTTGGCGGTGGTTTTGGTGCTTTTGAATAATGCAGATTCTCAAACAGACAACATGATTAGTAGATCTAAAATATTTGCTTACTATTACACGTACTGATACATATCTTTACGCGTTTTGATTGCTTGATATCCTATGAGGAGTAGATGCTGCTAAAGGCTCAAAGCACCAAATATGATTTATTGAGACTAACAGATGCACAAGCAAACAAACTGTTACCTGACACTTCATTCAGTTTTTGTTTTATTGCACACCTTTATCATTTAGCAAACAGATGTTCACAGTAACAATGCAATAGGAGGAAACAGAAGCGTATTGCTGCGCATTGCAGCTTCTTAGGTCTTCCAATGTATTTAAAGATCAGTATATTAACCAACACATTATCACAGGTTTTCGTGAAATGGACACAAATTGTTTATTATAAATTTGTAACATGTAAAATTACTTTTTTCAGTGTACAGAACACCAATTTGCAGATCTACACTGAATGGAGGTGTTTTTGTAAAGGACACGGTTTTCCGACATGGCTTGAGGGCATGTTGGATGAGAGTTAAGGTTAGGTTAATAGTAACGATTAAGGTTAGGACTTAAAATCAAAACAGGTTCAAATGTCCTCACTAGTCTCTTTTCAATCTAAGCTTCGCCCTCTTCCTTGTTGTGGAGTAAACCAATCACTTGCCTTTGTCCAAATATGATGAAAATTGTATCCTGCACACAACAAAACACCTTTACTGAGTACATTTCACAAATTTCTAATAAGGGCCTATTTCATGAAAACCAGCAATTCTGTGCTTGCATTTCCACTGAGATTATGAAATATACAAGTAAGAACAACACCTGGGGCAGTGTAGCCCTTTCACTTCAGCTTATCGCAGTGGAAGGCTGAGTTCAAAACCATTGGACTATTTTACCACATATTATTGCATGGTTCCTCACTAAAAGTTGCTTGTAGGCCAGAGGATATCTATGGTTACATTTTTTTTTTACTGTAAGCATGTCATTATTAAAGGTTTAAGTCTAAATCACCTTTAATTGAAAGTTGTTTACAGGCGACCAGGAGATACATTCTGTCCTACCTCTGCATCTACTTCCATAGATTTTGAGCTAGTGGTGGCTTGAGTGAGTGGAGATTTGTGGGTATTGATGGCAGAAATGTTCAGCTCATTTGAAGGCAAGGAACCATACAACATAATGCAACAAAACAGTGATTTTGCCACTAAACCCCTTCACTCCCTTAGCAGGTCCTCTGTTGGGGTCCACACCACAAGGCTGTCCGTATTTCTATTATCTGTTTGTATGGCCACCCGAAACATTCAAGTATTGCCGTCATTGAACAGGCACCAGGTTAACTATATGCCTATATGCGGAGTATACTGTAAAACATGTCCTTATTGCACTCAAAACCTCCGGCAACAACAGACAGCATCAGAGATAAGTGATTTGGACGAAACGTTGAATAGTACCAGAACATGAAAACCAATGTAAAACAAATAAAATGATGGGAAAAAATTGACAAGATTTCCTTATTCAATGTTGCTATGACATATACATAATCGTAGAAATTGTAAATGCATCAGATAACACAACGTACACATAGTGACATATTATGTATCTTATAAGAGCTGGGATTTCGAATTAAACTCATAGCTGTTCACTGTGTGTGCACTGTGTGTTCACATACATACGAATTATGCCCCGCCATTCCAGTAATACATTGATCAAGTAAATCCTTAATAATTAAAAAAATCTGAATAAAAATGGTCAGCAATTATTAGACCATGAGGGCTTAGATGAAAATTAATTTAAAGATTGAATGATATCTAGTTTAATGGATGACCTTGATAAGTAGGTGTTCTAAAAACACAGGGCAAGGGCACGTCACAGTAGATGAGACAACTCAGAGGACCTTGGAAAAACACTGGTGATTCTTCAGTCCAAGTAGCGATCACTGAAGTTAGACTGAACTTAAAACTGTATTGAAAATTACTGGCAGTACATTGAGGCATCAGAGAGCACTTCAGCCCAGTTTGGAACTGTCGGTTTAAAAATTATGTTTACCGGTGCTTATTTCTTTGAATCCCAAAGTTCCCAAGAAATTCACTGATGTAGTAAATCATGGTGTATTACCATAATACTAGGTCATTTCTTTACTGTGGAATTGTGACTGTATAATATACCATAGTAATGGAAGCCTATAGTACTGCAATAGACAGTGAAAGAAGCAGACTGATGGATGTAACTAATGAATAACGGTCACACTGACATATCAAAAATAAAACCACATTTTCGTGCATACACTTACGTCTCTCTAAAATTACATCTTTAGCAACTTACTATTCCTTCAACTACTGTGCACAAAAAGGCTAAAACTCCACTCCTGACCACATCTTGAAATCTCATTTGGTTATAACAGAATTAAACTCTAGCTTAGCGCAAAAACCAGAATTAAAAAGAATAGCCTTTGCATTAAATAAAAGTGTTTCCCTATTCATCATTAAAGCAATAAAACATCTGTATTTAGCAAAAAAGTAGGCCTCTTCTCAGCACGTTCATACCTATATATATAAACACACACATACATGATAGGTTCCATAGAGGCATTGACGGCAGGTCTCTGAATTCACTGAATTCAAAATGGCGGCTTCCGCATAGTCACAAGCTCCAGTCAGTCTCTTCCTGTGAGACTGGATGCCCATGGTTGGTTGAAAATTAACGGTAGTCAAGTCGAAGGTCCAGAATCGGGGGGGAACCAGGAGAACTAGGCGTCCAACCACACATCTCCTTCTCCGCCTACCAGTGCCTCACTACCTGTGTACTGGGTTCCTACGGGTGGAGTCCCCGGTCCCTCTGGGCCAGTGGTTGTTGCCCACCTCCACCACGTTACTGTGACCCTCCTTCTCCACACAAGCAGCCAACACCCGGAGCACCAGGCGCACTCTCCGGTCCATGGCTTCCAGGTGGGGCTGGATGAGGACGGGGTGGAGGCGGTCGCGAACCAAGGATTCCTCCATCAAATGGCTCAGCTTGTACTCCTCCTTCGCCAGCAGCTGCAGACGGAGGTAGGTTGACTTCCTCACTCTGTGGCGCAGGGAGGAGGGGATGGGTAAGGAGACTCTTAAAACAGCCTTTTAGATGCAGATCACCTAGTGGAGTTTTGGGCCAATAATGGACAGGCGGCAGGTTCAAATCCTTAAGCCAAAAACAGGGCAACAGTTGTTGTTGTGTTTTCAAACTAAAGCTCTTGTAATTAACTGTTAGATTACTAAAATGTCAATATTCATCTAGTAAGAATACTAGAAAAGTAAGGTGAAATATAATTCAAAAGAACAAATGCAAATAAATTGCACTTTTACAATGTGTCCAGCGAGCAGTTTACACAAGAGGGTGTACTGATGGATGGATACAAGAGGGAGAAGTGATCAATGGATACAGGGGCTGTGGTGATGATGGATGCATACAGGAGGGAGAAGTGGTAGATAGATGAAGGTGACCGCTATGGCCAAAATAATAGATACGGACCTGCAGCATTGGCTCAGGGGCACCAATATGGAGAGCTCATCGTGGGAATGTTTTCCAAACCTGCAGGGTTGAAGCGAAGAGTGGGAGAAAAAAGACAGGAGAATAGAAAGGAAGAGAGAGAAGTGGAAAGGAAAAGACAGAGGTGGAGAGAAAATAAATGAGCAGGGAGAAGCAAGGGGAGGAGCAGAGACAGGAGATAAGGGGGGAGAAAGAGAATGAAAGGAGAGGATCTCCATCAAAGATGTTTATAATAAATACTTCAAATTCAGAGGAGTGATTATTGCATTACATTATATAAACAACATTCCGCTCCATTCACATCACTTTCCATTTCGATTTTTGCCACGTTTGTCCTTAAACTCAAATTAAATAGTTGACATGTGTTGTTTTTTCTCCATAAAAATACTAGAATGAGAATTACAAAAATGGGAATACCCATTTTGTATACTGTCTTCTACTGACCCTCTCCCGTTGTCCAGATGAATGATAAAGGTGTCATTTCCAAACTTCTCAAAAGTCTCGTAGTGATGCCGATCCATGTTACCTGGGTATAGAGGTAAAAAAAAATGTTGAGCGTGAGATTAACTTGAAATGTATATTTAAAGACAGCCCATTGGTCTGGTGCCAGTAAGACCTAATGTCCGACCAGGGCTCAATTTTCCCATTTCAAATCCTAGTATCATTTTATGTGTTTGGTTGTCATCTTTGTCACTCCTCCCGCTTCAATGTTCTCTTGTTCTAACATTAGATTGTGTCTGTGGCTCGGTGTGGTACAGTACCGGCAGCGTCTTTTTGCTCAATAAAATGAGATGGCATGTCTGTTTTGTTAATGGCGAACGCCGAAAGGCTCGTTCAAAACGCGATCAAACATCTACCGAAGACATGCTCAAGTCCCTGCAGCTTGTGCCGTGTATAGAGGCCCAACGGGCTGCTGACGACCCCGCGGCTCCACCGATGAAGGCCTGCCTGCTCTGAATGATTGAGATGGTGCTGAGCCAATCAGATCAGGCCAGTGAAGATCAGTCCGGGCCAACTGGTACGATAGGACCAGTGAGAATACAAGTTAGTGTTGGACCCAGTATAGACACTGCAATTGTAATAGATTGTGATTGTACTTTTTGTCCAACACAAGGTTGTTTGATTTTAATATTTCTAGATGCACGTGTCATTTTTCAATCTTTCTAGTACTATTTGCCTTCTGACTGGGGGATTATGCCTGGGCTATATGAAACATCCAAAGGATCATTCATGCTACAGCGCTGAAAGTTAAGCATGTTCCTGTAGGGACATTTTGTTAAATCTGTTCCCTGCAAAGTGCAACAGAAATTAAGGCACTAAGGAATATGATCTCATGTTAGATGTGTGGTGTAAGTCAACCATTCAGAGGCATTTGTTTCAACCAGGAAATGTATGAAACCCACTGTTCTCCACTGACATGGTGCAATATAAAGTACAGGGAATAGGGTGCCAGACACAGGCTCAGAGTGGTGTCACAAATGTTCTAAAGATTCAGACACTGGCTCAGAGTGGTGTAACAAATGTTCTAAAGATTCAGACACTGGCTCAGAGTGGTGTAACAAATGTTCTAAAGATTCAGACACTGGCTCAGAGTGGTGTAACAAATGTTCTAAAGATTCAGACACTGGCTCAGAGTGGTGTAACAAATGTTCTAAAGATTCAGACACTGGCTCAGAGTGGTGTAACAGAGGTTCTAAAGATTCAGACAAGGCTCAGAGCAGTGTAACAGAGGTTCTAAAGATTCAGACACAGGCTCAGAGTGGTGTAACAAATGTTCTAAAGATTCAGACACTGGCTCAGAGTGGTGTAACAAATGTTCTAAAGATTCAGACACTGGCTCAGAGTGGTGTAACAGAGGTTCTAAAGATTCAGACAAGGCTCAGAGCAGTGTAACAGAGGGTTCTAAAGATTCAGACACAGGCTCAGAGTGGTGTAACAAATGTTCTAAAGATTCAGACACCTGCTCAGAGTGGTGTAACAGAGGTTTTAAAGATTCAGACAAGGCTCAGAGCAGTGTAACAGAGGTTCTAAAGATTCAGACACAGGCCCAGAGTGGTATTAGAGAGGTTCTAAAGATTCAGACACAGGCTCAGAATGGTGTAGAAGAGGTTCTAAAGGTTCAGACACAGGCTCAGAGTGATGTAAAATAGGTTCTATACGTTTTTATAGGGGGTTTAACAGAGGTTATACACATGCTTAACGGTTCATACACATGCTTATAAATTAATCAATCAAATGTATTTAGAAAGCTCATTTCACATCAGCTGTTGTCACAAAATGCTTTTACAAACACCCAGCTTAATACCTTTTATGGTGTTGTAACACATGTTCTAAAGGTTCATGTCCAGGCTTTTGGGTGTTTAACTGAGATTTTAAAGGTTCCTATGCAGGCTTATAGTGCTTTAACAGATGTTCTAAAGGTTTAGATGCAGGCTTTCAGTAGTTTAACAGATGTTCTAAAGGTTAAGATGCAGGCTTTCAGTAGTTTAACAGATGTTCTAAAGGTTAAGATGCAGGCTTTCAGTAGTTTAACAGATGTTCTAAAGGTTAAGATGCAGGCTTTCAGTAGTTTAACAGATGTTCTACAGGTTAAGATGCAGGCTTTCAGTAGTTTAACAGATGTGCTAAAGGTTTAGATGCAGGCTTTCAGTAGTTTAACAGATGTTCTAAAGGTTTAGATGCAGGCTTTCAGTAGTTTAACAGATATTCTAAATGTTAAGATGCAGGCTTTCAGTAGTTTAACAGATGTTCTAAAGGTTTAGATGCAGGCTTTCAGTAGTTTAACAGATGTTCTAAAGGTTTAGATGCAGGCTTTCAGTAGTTTAACAGATGTTCTAAAGGTTTAGATGCAGGCGTATAGTGGTGCAACAGAATTTTTAAATATTCCAACTAGGGCTGGGAATCGATAAAACATTTTCAAAAAAATTACTGCACAATTTTCTGTGATTAATCACAATTAATAAAACATGTTTACGTGGGGTAGAATCACTAACATAAAGCAATAATGAAGTACATTTTAAATAATTTGATATCTTGTAAACTGAAAACAAAACTACAGAGAAGTAATTCCCATTAATTATATGCAACAACATTATAAACAACAAGCCTTACGGGCCCAATTCCCAAGGTCCCTCCTAAGCCCTACGCCCTGAAACCTCACAGACTTAACATGCTTCTAGTGATATAACAGAGGTTCTAAAGTATTAGGCTCAGGTTCAAAGTGGCCTATCAGAGGTTCTGTCTACTCACCCATGAGGAAGTCAAAGATGGTCATGTCCATGATATCCAGCAGACGAGAACCACGGTCATAGGGAGGAGTTTGCTTCACCTCATCACAGTAATCTGGGTCCACCTCCCACCTGACCACACACACACACACAACAGTGTGAGAGGCTCCTTTTCTTTCAGGCAGTTATGTGTGTGTGCCTGCATGTTCCTGGTTGTGTGTGTGTGGCAGAGATGCATAGAGCTTTTAGAGCCCATCAGCACAAACAGCTCTTCCATCAAGCGAGCTCCAGAATTCAGGGCAGAAACGGAGAGCGAGATAGACTGAGAAAGGCAAGGGAGGAAGAGAGACTGAGAAAGGCAAGGGGGAGAGAGAGACTGAGAAAGGCAAGGGAGAAAGAGAGACTGGGAGAGAGGTGGGAGACATCAATGGGAAGAGACAGAATGGGTAAAAATATCCCATTTGCCAAACATCAAATCCATTGAAAGCTATTGAGCCACAGTGACACAGTAAAAGGCAGAGATGGACAGGTAGATGGGCTGTAAAAGTATCAAGGGAAGTAGATGCGGTTATTCTATGCTCCCAGTTCACCCTGTACTCAGGTGATGTAATCAAAGCACACAAGGACCAAAAAGTGAGAGAAAACCCTGTCTCCCTGGGCAACTAACTCAATTTATAACAAGCTGCTACTTTTGGAGAAATGTGTTTCCCTGAGAGAACTGGCCGTTCCTGCTGAGTCATTTCCTAGGGCATGTTATTGCATTACACCTTGTGTAATAATGTCACTGGTTGAACCCCAGTGAACTCTGGGTAATCGGGAGTGTGAGATGACCTTAAATCTGAAGGGTACACAGTGAACTAAGTGAAGGTAGAGGAGAAGACTAAAATTGGGAGGGAAAGATGCGAGACATAGAAGGAGATGGGGAGAGAGATGTAGGGAGATAAGGGAAACAGACGGAGCTCAAGGTAGGAGGAAATGAGATAGGGAGAGATACGGAGATACCGATAGGGGAGATAGGGGAAAGAGCAAGACAGGGAATAAAGATGGAGATTAGGAGCGAGATAAGACGGGGGGGGGGGGAGAAAGACGGAGAAAGATAAGGAGAGAGGGAGGTAGACAAGCATGAGGAAGTGAGAGGAAGAAAGTCAAAAGAGAGTAGGAGCAAAAAGGTGACGGGGACAGGGAGAATTAAAGAGAGATAGAAAGAGAGAGAGAGAGAGAGAGAAAGAGAGAACATGTGAGGCGTCCTTGTGGAAGAGAATGAGGATTCTAATGAGACATAAAGGGGGTGGAAACAGACAACATAAGGTGCTTGATGAAGGTCACACATGCCTAACTTGCTGGCCCCATGGGCCCTTGTCTTGCCTACAAGAGAGGGTATGAACTGTGTTTAGGCCTATTCCGCTTCTCTATAAATTGGGGGTCATAAACGCGTAGGACGCTGTAACAATGTCACTGTCACCCAGTCAACAAAGCCAATCTTTGTATTTTTCACATCAGGTTATTGTTTGAATTGACACTGCATTTTATTGACACTGCATTACATTATCATTTCAGTTTTAGGATAAGTAACGGCACTAAGTTCTCTACGTTTGAGTCAGTAGCATAGCTATTAAACAAAAACCGTTACGATTTCTACCCGGCTTCTTTGTATTTGGTTCACTCACTCTGCTTTCTTGCGTTTGTGGTAGGATCGCCTCCAGGGGTTCCTCCAGGTCTTGCGTTTGGCCAGGGCCAGGTCCGGGAGGAAGGCAGCCAGGGAACCCTGGATCTGGTCTGGTCTCCCACACAGAGCATGCTCAGTCGAGCAGTAGTACGAGCACTCACCGTAGAAACAGACATTATTGGCTGCATGGGAGAAAGAAAGCCCTGGGTCCGAGTTGGCAGCCATGGTGAATGACAGGAGGACAGTGTGTGTGTGTGTGTGTGTCAGACACACAGGAAGAAAAAGAAAGCTGGTAGGTTGTAGAGCTAGGCTGGTGTTGGTTTCTTTATCTTGGGTTCAGGGAGGTAGGAATGGAGGGAGGGAGGCACATGCTGAACCAGCAAACTGTCTGAGTCTAGCGGTAATCTCCTGTCAGATAGAATGGCCTCTGTTATTCCACCTCACTGTTCACTGGGCTGAATGGGAATCTAACGGATTGTCTGAGGAGAGGTTCACTGAAGACAGGTATTAAGAATTCAGAATGCCAACAACCTTTTTGACGGAAAGCTCAGTATTTCACAACTTAATTGTTTATGGTTTCTCACACTGAAAGTAATATGTGGGCCAATAGAAACTGTAACACATGGTTTAATTTGTTAAACATTTCAGAACTAATGTCTGGTTCTTGAGCTATTAAATGGGAATTTGATACGTAACTTCCTATTAAAAGTGAAAATTACAAAAAAATGATGTTGTCCCAAATACTGTTAATTACTAAAATTACAGAATGTTCTGATACCTTTTCCACCCTACTTTTTACAGATATTGTATGTCTGTCTGTTTTTCTGTGAGTGTGTGTCTCGTCTGGGTGTATTCTCACACAGACGAGACACACACACACACAGAAAAACAATAATTCTAAATAGAATTATTGAAGGAGTATCTTTTTAGGGTGGATTTCGGGAATCTTTCTGGTGAATGATTGTGCTTTGCATCTTTAATGTTTTTAGACTTGTGTGTGTGTTTTTTGTGTGTCTAGACTCTACTTCCAATCTAGAAGCTACGACCGTTTTGAGTATACCAACATTCAAGTGACCATTTAAGTAAAGAAGGCATTTTACTCAGTCCTCACTAACAAAATGTTTTAAGCAAATAGTTTTATAGGACAACAGTGTGTGTGTGTGTGTGTGTGTGTGTACCGATGTTTTGTAAAACACTACTGGCCTATACAGTAGCAAGGACAGAGATTTCCCTTGTCAGGTCACATTTTCAAAGAAAACTCTTTGACAACTTTGTATTATGTGGGAAATCTGTCAGGATGTTGTGGGGAGGTAGTAACATTGTTGGAGTTTGTTTACCTGGTGAGATGAAGAAGGTCCTCCAAAGCTTTTTGTCCCTTGTTACATCCCGTATCTCCCTTGTCATGTTAACCAGTCTTCCCGCCACCGGGGGCACTCTTCTGAAATCTAGAACCCTTTAGTTGGACCATAGAAATACATAAACATCAGATCGATTTCATTCAGTGTTTTAATTAAAGAAATTACCTTGCTCATATGAAAAAGTTTACTGGTCCAAATTACCATTTTGGTGAAACAATCCTCACTGCAATATTAATCATTCTGCTTAAACTACACCAGAGATCCAGGCTGGTTTTACTAGGCAAGCACATTAAAAGCGGCACAGTGTATTTGTACTTAGTTGCCTGTTTTATTGTAATTTTGTATTGCACAATTTTCAATGTATTCTCAATTGGAGCTCATGAATATTTAGTCACAAGTGTACTAGAGTGGCCTGGAAATAAGCTAATTAACTATGGTTGAGGAAAGAGCACCAGATTTGAGATAGCAAATGTAAGTATTGCTAGTAGGTGTGACATATTTCTTGGTGAAATCACAGCGATGACATAAGATAAGTCTTAGTTATATATCCAATTCCATCAACATTTCAATGCAGTCAGTATATTTCCAGCAACTTGTAATTTAGAAGTAACTATAATTTGCCCTCTGTATGACTGGGCACCATTTAACTTTTTGGAGCCACTTCGAGTGCAACAGATTACAACTCCAAACCGTTCCACGGAGGGCCGAGTGCCTGCAGGTTTTAGTTTTTTCCTGTAAATTGGTTCCAGGTTCAGACCTAAATAACCAGATGAGGGTAGACCTAACCAATCAGTGACATAATTAATCAATCAAGTACAAGGTGAGAGTGAAAACCTGCAGACACTCGGCCCTCCGTCGAACGGTTTGGAGACCCCTGCATTAATAGATCATTTGGAATTCCATGTCGGATATTATTTCCTGGATTTGTTTTCATGCATTTTGGTTTTGTTCACTGTGAGGGGGTCTATGAAATATTCACGAGTCACAATATGAGATCAAAACAATGATAGAGAAGAGAAGAGAAAAGCTACAATAACATGATACGAAAAACAAGCCGGGATGACCTAGGGAACTTATGTTTAACGTGAGCACCCTCCAAAAGGACCTTAGAAAACGTGAGCACCCACCGAATGACCTCAGAAAACGTGAGCACCCAACGAATGACCTCAGAAAACATGAGCACCCACCGAAGGTCATCAGATAACGTGAGCACCCACCGAATGACCTCAGAAAAAGTGAGCACCCACCGAAGGACCTCAGAAAACGTGAGCACCCAATGAATGACCTCAGAAAACATAAGCACCCACCGAAG
This sequence comes from Novumbra hubbsi, assembly GCA_016801125.1. Classification (NCBI taxonomy): domain Eukaryota; kingdom Metazoa; phylum Chordata; class Actinopteri; order Esociformes; family Umbridae; genus Novumbra; species Novumbra hubbsi. The sequence goes on from JACXGK010004963.1 coordinate 18,893, forward strand.
GACCTCAGAAAACGTGAACACCAACTGAAGGACCTCAAATACTATTTGCTTCTGTCGTTTTCCCCTCTCACACTAATACTTTTTTTTTTAAAGTGCACCTCATCCTCTTTCTTGGTGCACGTTTCTTTTGCTATTCCTTCTTTTTTCTTTTCCACTCTCATCCTGTAACTCTCCCCCTCTCTTTCTGGGAGTGCTTTTCCTTTCTATTCACCAGACCTTCTTGGACCGGCCGGAGACGGAGCCAAACTAGCTATGGACCATGACCTCTGAGGCTTACACTCCTGGGAGAGGTGGCTGTGGGTATATGTTTTTGTGTGTATGTGTGTGTGGCCATACATCTGTGTTTTTGTGTGTCTCCGAATGCACACCTGTGCGTGTGTGTAACCTCATAGACTAAGCCCCCAGGGGGGGAAAGACAGGGTCAAAGGCCTGCAGGGATGAAACCCGAACCACCTAGACGAAAGCTCTCAGAAGCTATAGCTGGTCTCAGAGTCACCAGATGACAAAGACACTTCTGTATGATCCAGGTTTCTCTTCCTCTCTTCCGTCTCACAGTTTCTGTCTCTCTGTCTGTCTGTCTTTCTGTCAATATCTCTTTCTGTCTATCTTTCTTTCTGTCTGTCTGTCTTTCTGTCTATCTGTCTATCTGTCAATATCTCTTTCTGTCAATATCTCTTTCTGTCTATCTGTCTTTCTGTCTATCTGTCTATCTCTCTTCCTGTCTATCTGTCAATATCTCTTTCTGTCAATATCTCTTTCTGTCTATCTGTCTTTCTGTCTATCTGTCTATCTGTCTATCTGTCTTTCTGTCTGTCTGTCTATCTGTCTTTCTGTCAATATCTCTTTCTGTCTATCTCTCTTTCTGTCTATTTCTGTCAATATCTCTTTCTGTTAGTCTCTCTCTGTTTTCCTCTCTTGTTGTCCTGCTTAAAAGTACAGAACAGTGTTTTGTAGGGTATAGGGAGGGCCGCTCATTGCACCCTTCATATGACATGAACACGGAAGTAATGGAAAAACGCTATACACAGACCCAAACAACTATGGTTTTATGTCCCGCCTTGTTGGGTGGAATACATTAGATCAAATAATGTTTCTGTGACACAACCTGATTCAGAGGAAGTGGCATCCCGAAAGGCACCCTACTCCACTACTCCACCACACTACTTCACACAAGGGCCCTTAGCCTCCCTACAGGCCGCTGCCCAGAAGGCACCCTACTCCACTACTCCACCACA